>JAEQBH010000711.1:0-197497 GCA_016808115.1 Tetrastigma voinierianum | reverse complement strand
AATGTAAGTTTCTTTAAAAAAAACAAAATTACTTTTTTTTTGAGATAAATTAAAATACTTATTTTACTCATTTTATCAGTATGTGGACAGTGGTTGTGGTAGCGAAATCATTGGATTCCCAACGGACATGTAATATAATGAAAGATTTTTTCTTTTTTTTTGAAGATCAATTAAAATACTTATTTTATGTTTTGATAGACAAGATGAGGGAAATGTTAGGCTCTGCACTGACTCAAGTATTCAATTAAAGATGTCGCATTTACACATACTTGATTTACTACCTTACGCATGGAAATGCGATTTCAAAGTGTTATACAAAGCAACTACATTCATACATTGTACGCTGCATTTGCAAGCTTGATTTACATTGCCTGGCCGCGATTGTGACCCGATTGTTTACCTGACCCATGTGATAGTTGTTTTCCTCCATACGTCCATTTCATTATGCAGCGGGTTGATTTAGGGCGTCCCACTTTGTATACGTTTCATTGACTCGGGTGCTGGTGGCAGGATCATCATAAAGGCCACTCATCTTCATCATATATTGGATGAAACAAGCTTGCCCATGTATCATGATCACATTGCGTGTTTATAATGGCCTTGCACAAAAAGTCGAAAATCAACACGCCGATCTTGACATCTTTAGTATGATATGGCTACATGGAAATCCATATATCAGTGTCTTTCCACATGTACATTTTTTTTTTCATATAAGTTGAGGCGATGAGTTTTTCCATTCCTTGACTTGACATGAAATTTGCCCTTTACGTGATCGTAAAGCACAATTTCCATCGAACCAGCCTTAACAACATGACCCTGAATCTGAGCATCAACATACGGAGTGAAGCGCGCCGACGGATGCGTAGCTAATCTAATAACACCTAGTTCCTTCTTGCAACAAGAGTAACTATTGAGGCCGGAAGAAGGTCAAATTTGTACTAATCACGATTCTTGGTAGCTACAGAGCTCCTTTAATTTGGTCAATGTCAGAATCTTGGAGTGCTCTGGAAGCCCAGCGGCCGTAGTTAGATTGTGCAACATTGTAATTATCGCGAACGATAAATCTACCTTGGCCACCTGATTGGTTCAATTGTGCCTTGACTCGAATAACTTCAATATACAGTTCAATTTCCTCAATGCTTGTTGTATTAACCCCGGGTTCAACATTCGTACACCTCTTTGTCATCCCATATTGAAGAGTTGGAATATTTCCACTTCTAAGGATGCTTACAATTGAAGTACTAATTTGAACCTTCGTTTATTGTCAATGGTTGTCTTTGTTATATCATATCAATCAATTGTTCAAACGTGCATTCAATGGTACATCAAAGGCAAAATAACGACTTTCTCCTCATATTTGACATTTGTTTCACTCATAATATTTATTAATTGTAGTAACATGCTCACGGGAATAGTTGAAACGAGATATAAAATTATTACAATACAAATAGTCCCAAATAGATTAAATAATATAAGATGTCATTATCCTGATATCACATCAACTTTATCATAAAGAAAACAATCATGTTCTAAAAAATAAAAATACTTACACATTTCAAATTGTCCTCAGTTTCAAATTTAGGGTTATAAGGTTTTAGGGTTTTAGGGTTTCATGGTTTTATGTTATAAGGGTTTTATGGTTTTATGGTTTTTAGGGTTTAGTGGTTTTTAGGGTTTAGGGTATTTGGGTTTATGGTATTTATTTGGGTATTTGGTACCAGGGTTTAAATTTAAGGGCCTTTCGTTTTCTGGTTTTAAGGTTTAGGGTTTAGGGTTTAAGGTTTTGGGGTTTAGGTTTTGAGGTTTAGGGTTTTAGATTTTAGGGTTTATGGTTTTATGGTTTAGGTTTTTGGGGTTTTAGGGTTTTTTTTTTTGTGTTTTTTTGGGTTCTAGGGCTTTATGGTTTCAGTTTCGGGGTAATAGGTTATAGGGTTATAGGGTTTTAGGGTTTTTTGGGGTTTTGGGTTCTCACGCTAACAAGAATCACTTATGGCAATTTGTGATCAACAATAGCTCGATAAATCCTAGAATCTTCCATTTGGATTACCCAAGAAAATCCAGTCTTTTTATTTATAATAGTCGTAACATAACAAGGTAGTGTGTGCTACTTTGAATAGCCTTGGCATGTCAATCAAATCTGCCATCAAATGCAACCTAATTGTGGAACTGAAACAACAACACCTTAATTTGTAAAATGAAATCACTAATTTAGTCATTTCTGTATCTTTATAGCAAAGTCTTATCTTCCACACCCCCCACCCCCATTAAACGAAAACAGAGAATTGCAAATAACTGATGGTAAAAAGGGCCAACTTTTTTTAAAATTAAATCTTCACTTAGAAGTTACATGTCACTTCTTCTACCTTACAACTACTATTGTTGGTCACCTGCAGCCTAATTTTTAGTACTATAGAACTTGAAAAAAAAAAAAAAATTCAAAATTTATGTTTTCATTACTCCAAGCTAACTCAATCCAACCAAACACTTTCATTTTGGTATAAATATAATTCACATCATGGTTTTGTGGCAGTGCTTGTCTCATGTGGTAAATCATTTAAAATCTTTAACTAGTGAAAGACAGTGCGTGGGAACTCAAGATTGGTGAAATGGAGTTGGAGATATGAAACTTCTTGTCAAGTAATGGCCAAAACAATCTATCACGTATTTGAACAATCTATCTATCACATTATAAACAATCTATGCCTGTGAATAATCTATGAGCATATTCGAATGTATTTTCAACTGAAGCTTCCTGCTCATATTAAGAGTTTTAAAAATAGATTCTTTATTGGTTACAGTCCTAGCTATTAATTTGTAAGCTTGGCACAATTGACCATTGTGCCTAGTTTTGTGCAGAGGATTTGGCTATAATATATTTTATGACGTAAGAGATTATGACTTTATCATTTATTTTTCTTTTTATGAAAAAACTGGGGAATTCCATACAAATTTTTACCCACTGGTTGGAAAAGTGAAGGCATTATTCCTTCCTTATGTTGGGAACATCTCCCTTCTATTATTATTACCTTCTTTCGTCTGAGTACACCAAAGTGAATGGAGACTTAAATTCTAGTTAAGAAAGGCTAAAACTATTCCCCTAGTGAGGAAGTAAGAGGATGGTGTGTCTTTCCAAATATTTAACTAAAAAAGTTTGAAGAATCTTTAATATACACACACACACAATAATCAAAGCTCTAAAACAAAGTTGCAGTACAAAGCTAAACCAAGCAAAACAAACCAAACTCAAGGGTAGTTGTCTTCCAGCGTGCATGTACTTGGTTTATTGAGTTTTCCAGGCTAGAACTCACCACAAGATCATTCCATTGTACTTCCATGGTATTGGAGTTGATGATTAGTATTAACGGCCTTGTGCCTGATTGAGATTAGGCTGTCCTAGATTAGGTTTAACCTTGCTCAGTTCAGACTAGTGCAATTTATACTATGTAATGCAGAACAGAAACTCTAGGAAAAATAAATTAAATCAATACCTTATATCCTAAATTTTTCACATGTCAACCAAAAACCATCCTACCCATTTGCCTTCACTTCTCCATTTATCACATCCACCAACCCAGTAAACACAAAACCCATAATTTTTCTCTCTTTTTGTTTCTTCCCCCGATGTTCTCAGCACGAGGCAAACCCAAACTGAAAACACAAAAAATGAAACAATCAGCAAGACAAGTAAAATTAAAACACAAATCAAAGAACACAAAATAACAACATTAAACTCTAAATTCCACCACAAACAAAAAACAGAAACAACCGGACCACAATAAAAAAGAAACCAAATAAACCTGATTGAATCAAATAACTACTTGAAAACGAATAAATAGATGGCCAAGATCAGAATATACCTGATTGAAATAAGCGAAACCGGGGTGATTCGAATGGCTATTTGCTTGGCGGAGAGCACCGGCGGAGGGAAGTAGACAAGCGAGGCGGGAGGAAGAGGAAAATAGGAAAAAAAAGCCTAAGCGTGATTTTATACGACGATTGCCCACTTGTCATGATAGCGGCAAATGAGAACCACTAACAGCAATTACCCTTTGTTGTAGTTAGCGGCAATTCAAGCAATTTCAATTGCCGCTGTTTCAAACAGTGGTAGATCCGACAACCAATTTGCCGCTGTCATAGACAACGACATTGAGCATTACTTAGGTTAATAGTTTGCCTTGCAAACTAACTTAATAATATTTTATTTCAAACGCACTAATTCAGTCCAAAACTCCTCAAATCAGTAACCATAACAAGTGTGAAACCGAATTATACTAGCTTCAAACCAAATTACTAAAAATAGATAAGGATCATTATTAACAGATATAGAGGAGAAAAAATGAACAAAATCGAATAAAGTTTAACATATACTCTTATTATTTATAACCCAAATCATCATATAACACCAAGCCCAACAAAAAGAGGCAAAAGAGAATATATTGATTGGAATATAGATGAAACAAAGTACAAACTCACCTAAAACTGCTTCCTTTCTTCGGGTGTCCATTTCCCAAAATCCTTCCTGCAAAGCTCAAAGTGGCACCCTTAATCCCTCTAGAAACAGTGGCGGACCTAGAGAGTGGTGAGGGGGCATTTTAACATATCAAAATGTTGTTAAACTAACAACTGAAAGCCTCAGCTTAATAGTAGAGGACTTATGGTTCAGGGGCATATTTTCTTTCTTGGTTCAAATTCCTTGCAAATAACTATAAAAACTTTTGAAAAAAAATTCAATTCCCCTTAAAAACAAGGATAAAAATTTTGGGAAAAAAAAATGAGGTCATACTTTGGTTCATTTCTCCTTGGAAAAAAAATTTTGAAAAAAAAAAAATCTGCTCTTCAGAGAAAAAGTTGTTCTCTTCCAATCTGAAGCTCTTCCCTAGAAAAGCAAGAGAGCTTTTCTCCTTTCTTATTCGTTATGATTTATGCATATTCTCTTTTCTCCTCAACTAGTAAAAAAAATTTGATCTCCTTGTTAAATGAATTGTTTTCCTTGAAGGAATTAGCCCCACGTAGCCTCTCACTTGAAGCTCCTCCTACAAACCTAGCCTTTTCAATCTAACCATCTTCTCCTTTAACTCTCAAAATCGAGAGTTCCTTTACCTTTTTCTTCAATTTAATCATCCAATGAAGTATGCCCTTGTGGGATACTTCTATCCTAATGGCCAAGTGACATAGATTGATTATCTTTAGTATGGATGGGGTTTGATTTTAGAGAGCTTCTATGTCAACATCAAGAGGTAATCTTTCATTGTGCTATTGTATTAGATGATTGCATCATTCCACTTCTCTAATAGATTAGATTCCGTGTTGCCGCGAGATTAGGATTCACCTTACTAGATAGGCTCTTGGTCATAATATTTGTGGAGAGATGGTAACGTGAGACTCATACTTTTCATTTCCATCAAGGGCAGTGCACTATTACACTCTAGACATTGTTATTCTTCTAGGCTTACCAATGGGTGGATAGTTATCGTTGGTGGCATATAGATTGGAGACTAGCCGTCATGATTTACTTAAAGTCATTCCTAGAGATAGAGAAATAGATGGTTAGCGACTTCACCTTACTTGGTTGTGGAAGAAATTCCTTACCTTAGCACTAGATGTTCATCAGGAGCTAGAGTTACATTATTGTATGGCCTATGTATTACAACTCATTGGTGGATTCTTTTTGTAGGCAAGTTTAATAGTAAAATCCATTTGATGTTTTTGTCATTTTTGAAGTATTTTCAAGCTACAAGTACCTAAAGTTGGAACAATCCTTGATTAGCTCATCTACAAAAAAGAGATGTTTTGGGCTTCTCATATCAACACACATGATGTATCATGCTTAGTCATAACACTATAATTATGGGTATGAAATATGTTCTCATTAATTGCACCTCAATGATTATATTCATGACCGCCACATACACACAAAGATCTACATAAAGTATTTATACTAATTTTAATTATTTTTATATCTTATAGTTGAAGAGATGAATTCTACACCATATCGACTTCCACTCGTGTTCAAAGCTGATATAGGTATTAGTTGGGTCAACTCATGTGAAATAAGGTGAAATTATATCTAATAAACTTTTATGCCAAATTGTTAGTTATTATTGTTTTAATAGTTTCCCATCACTTTTGATCATCTTTTAATATAGATTGTATGACAACCATACACATGATATCATGAGTAGATTCCCTGAAAATTGTTCTACTATTGTTGATATATGTCTTACCATCGATCTCTCCTTTTATATGTTTTCACCAATGTAGATTAACATAGAGGCCAAAAAAAGTATTGTGACTGTTTGGAATGCATCAAGGGATTCTTGAGTCTTGTGATATAAAGGCTATCTTACATTAGTATGATATTAAGGGATGACTAGATGATGATTGGACGGATCAACATCGAGGCTATATTCTAAGATTGAAATCCCGAAGTGACCATATTGCAATTGCTAGAAGTGAAGCATTTTCCAAACAAGTTACATATTGTGACCAATGTATCGTTTGGTATTTTTTAATAACATATCTATTTCTTATCCCTTTTGGATGATTTCATCACATATTAGTAATAAAAACAATTACTTTATTTAGAAACTTCTTATTTAATTTTAATAAATATTTAACTTTATTATTCTTTCTATGTACATAATAGCACCTATAGTAAACATACCAGCTAGCACATCCAAATGATTGTAATATTTGTCAATTATGCACTTCTTCTCTAGCAGCTATGCATAAGATGAATCGACTTCGAGGATCCTTCAATATGCTAAAACATAGTAACCTCCTCAAGGTAGGAGGGAATGTAAGAGGAAAGGGAGGGTAAAAATAAGGAGAGCGAGGGTACAAATGCGAGGTAGCACCTTTCAAGGGGGTTGTGTGTTGTTATATCATCATCATCATATACACATCTCTTGCACTTATATCTCATCAATGTATAAGCATGAAGCCACAACCTCAATCAGAGCCTTCGTTTGTTCTTTGACAGGGGGGTGGAGGGGAGGGAGTTGTGATGGTGACGCAACCACATGTCAGTTCACCATCTTAAGATGAGTCTAATATACTTACTGAAATTACCTTCGGGTGCATATACGCATCTTTAGGGTTACCATTCAACATTTAGAGAAGAGTCAGAGGCCATCCCACTCCACTACGATATTCAACTGATTTCATCATCCTATAACTGTCAGATTGAGGACGAAGGTCTTGATCCGATACAATTGTAGGCATTTGACAAACAGCTACAACAAAGAATAAGGTTCTTTCATGTGTTACATTTAACGGTTTTATATATTATCTTGTATATATAAGGTATTTTGGATATAATTACTAATTCGATCTATTAAAAAAATTATCATATATGACATGTATTATTATCTAATTTTTTGACATTATTATAGATGAGCTTATTTACAAATGTGATTTAGTAGTATATATGTTTTTAGGTTGCTAAGCCAATAGAATTGATATCTTCTGTTTCTAGGGTAAGATTATTGATACTACAACAATGGAAAATAAAATGATACTCTAGAAGACACTTTTGTTACCGATATCTATGGAGTTAAAAACAAAACTATTGATCATTGGTAATTTAATGCCTAAACTAAGTAAATTTAAAATGTTACCTCCAGATCAAAGTCATGTCTTAAAATATGATTTTTATAAGAAACCCTAATAGCACTTCTTTCTTTGATCATATATAAAAATATGATCAAAGTCATGCCTATTTTCTTCTAGCAAGGAGGGGCGATGTTTTGGCCATTCTTGGCATGAAATGTGACCCTTGAATTTTTTTTATTTAATTTTCTTGTTTAATAAAGTGCTTCTTCCACAAAGATTTAGGTTTTATTTTGTTTTTGTGTTGTTGTTTTATCGACGTTTGATTTGTCGTCGTTTATCAGACATTTTGGTTTGTCGTCGTTTATCGACTTGAATTAACATTAAATCATTTTTGTTTGCGGCGTTTTATCTGCGTGAAGGCGATTCAGACAACCAAGACAGATTTGATCAGTTGAAGATATCAAATTATGGTAGTCAGTATGTTGAAGAACTGGAATTGTAGTTATTCTAGTCACTATTTTATCAAATTTGTAGACTTTATGCCGATTTATTATGTTATTAACCTGGATATTGTTTCATCATATATGGTTTTTAGCTATTAGTATCTTGGATCTATCAATTTATTGCAAGTTTAAATCAATAATATTAATTTTCTTTTTAAAAAAAATATGATTTTATTATTGTACATTAAAGTCACATGTTGAAAGATATAACATTATTTTATGTCGTATCTTCAGAAATAATTTCATTATATTACGCTCAAATCGTTTTTTGAACACACGACTTCATTATTTTATATTGACATTAGATCTTGAACATACAATGTCATTATTTTACTTTGAGATGTTGTCTTTAAGACATAATTTCATTATTTTATATTGAAACTGTATCTTTAAAATATTACTTTATTATTTTACATTATCTCGAACAAAGAACTTCCATTATTTTATATTTAAATCATGTTTAAACACATAACTTCATTATTTTATCTAAAATCATATTTTATTATGCGACCTTATTATTTTTACATTACAATCGTTCTTTGAACATACCACTCCATTATTATTTTACCAAAATTGTGTTTGATCAATACAAGACTTAACTATTTCTATATTGAAATTATATTCTAAACGTATGATTCCATAAATTTTTTTTTAAATTGAAATCTTAAACACACAATGATGTGAGTGAGCCCAAGAATCCCACAATGCTCTATATCGGTTAGGAATGGGTTTTGGGAAAACCCAAAACAAACTCATAGGGGAGCTTAGGCAGTTGACAATATAATACCAATGTAGGAAATGAGTGGGCATATAGGCTATTCTTTATAAATCAAATAAACCAACTCTTACTTTGGCAACAAGACTTTCTAATTTAAATGAAACAACTCTAAAAATAAATATTTTTAAAAGAATAGCAACTTCTAAAATCTTTCTAAATGGAAATAACAACTCCTATTTGAATAGGAAAACAAACTTATAAAATTAAATAAAGCAACTACTATTTTGACTTGGAAAACAAATCTTTCTAAAATAAGAACTAAATCAAAAATAGTAACAAGTCTCAAAATGCTTGGAAATAGAAATATATTTGGTGTTTCCAAGGTTTCACAAACCCTCGAATTTGAATTTTCTATAATTAAAGTTGAATTCCCAAGGGTTGTTGTAGAAGCTCTTGCATCAACTTTTGAACTTCCTTGTTGACTCCAATTCACTCAAAGGCTTGATTTGACTTGGACCCTTCTTCAAAAGTTAGGTTAGCCCAAATAAACTCCTTCACAAGTCCATTGAAAGCCTCCTGAAGCTTTTTGGCCCTTACTCTTGTGATTGGCCCAATTGACATTTGAATCGGATCTTTTGTGTTTTGATTCTCATCACTGGGTCAAATAAGGGGAAAAAGTTATGAGAGAGAGATGAGCTTGTAAAGACTATATGAGGTATGTATAGATGTGAGGAAAAATGGAGATATCTGGTGGAGCGAGAGATTTTGCGGTTTCAGGGTATGAATACAAGGAATGAGGAAACATGAGATATTCAGGAACTCTATTACAGCCATGTTGTTTCTACCTTCTGTCAGTACATATCGTATGAGTAGAAAAATTATTTCTTATTTGTGGATATAGGCATGGTTGACCGAACCACGTTAAAATCTCGTGCATCTTTATGTAAGTTATTTTTGTGACACCCCAAAATCCGGGGATACGTTGACCAGCCGTCAACTCATGATACCGTGAATCTGTATATATCAGTACCCACCTTTATCTAATCAAGTAATTAGGATCTATCTCCTAGGTAATCACATGCCTATGCCCACAGGCACCAAAATTTTGTGAGAGAAACATTATTGTCCTCGATACCCATTTGTCGATCCCATTTATCGGGATCCATTATTCACATTCAATAAACATTTTATGTTATTTTCAAAACACATTTCTATGAGTTTAATTACAACCTCATATGAAGCTATATTACAAAAGTGTTTGTCAATACTTTTACAAAAATGTTACAAAGCCACAATTCAACTTTCTTCACAATTGCAGCTCCTAATGAGAGCCATCCACTGGTGTATACCTTGCACATGAAATGTTTTCCCATAAAGGGTGAGCCACGCCCAGTAGAGAGACTCCTACAGAGGCTATTACCCCCCTAAATGCACATGCAATGTTCACTTGGACACATTCACATATATATCAACATTCCAATAGAATGATGTATCTCTAATGGAATACTACTGTAAAACCTGAGAAAAATTCAATTTTTAAGAAAAGGTAAAGGTAGTTGGTGAAAATCAGATTTTCTAGATCGGATAATGAAACAGACTTCACCATTGGAATCGTCACACGAAATCTAGTTACCCCATTGAATTTCATCGAATTCCGAGATAGTCGGAATTTCACGTGTAGCAAGTGACACATGACACTTGGTTGGATGGCTCACATTGAGCCATGTGTCAAATGGAGAGAGAAGTCGAACAAAATTCTAAGTGGGACCCATGTGGGACATGTGTCACCACTTAAGAGGAAGGAAATTTAAAGATATGGATAAGTGGATAAGGTGTAATCAAAAAGAGCCAATAAGATAGTGACATGTGGCAAGAGAGGACAATCCCACTTGAATGGTTTGACCAAATTCGATGGAAGGAAGAGAAAGGAGAGAGAAAAAAAAGAAAGAGAGGGAAAAAGAGAGAAGAAGAAGGAGGAAAGAGAAGCTCCACCTTATCTCTAGATTTCTCGGCGATCGGACCATTGGTTCGGGTTGGAACAAGAGGCAAAGTTGGTCCACACATCGAGAGCTACGCGTGGGTACCAAAATTAGTGGGTTTCCTCAAACTCCGAGAGGTAGGGGTTTTTCTTCTACTTGGTTTAATTCTTGTCTAAGAGCCATTCAAATGGTTGAGATTGTTGGGGCTGAAATGGCCGTGCATTTAAGTCCCAGATTTAAGGACTAAATCTTTTGGATTTTTCGGATTGTTTTAGAACGGCCCGAGTGAGTACCGAGACTTTTTCGGATAGTCCATTATTGAATTTATGGAATTTGTTTTTGGGCGATCTGGTAGAAAATTTTGGGGCTGTTTTGAGGCGGTCTAGGTGACTTTGGACAATTATTGGTCCATGTGTTGTGTTTATTATTGCCAAATGAATAACATATTGGTTGTGAAAATCATGTTGTTACATACTCAGTGGCTGTATTAACATGGATTTGTGATGATGTGAATTATATTGTAGAAAAATATAATTGTCCATGAATCATGAATGTTGTATACATGAAATGACATAATTACATTCATATGAACGGTCACATCGCGTCGAGTCGGGTGTGGGTGCATGGTACTGTTATTCACCATTTTTGGTGAATGTGTGGTGAGTTCGGAAATGGGACAAAGTCCAAAAGCGAGACTTACGATGGTGTAAAATAATAATAATGGTAAACTTCGTGTGTTTGAGTGAAGCAAGATGGGGTAGATCCCCCCACAGGGTGAAAGACCCAAATTTTATTCTTGGTTAGACATATGTATCTAGTGATGAAAGTTCACGAAAGTGTCGAAGACTCTGGCTTTGTGGTGAGACCCAGTCGCGACCAAATAAACCTGCAGAGTTGATCAAATTCAAAGATGAATATTGGAGGATTGTCCAATGGTTTGAGTCATTAGGTGAGACATCATGACTGGTTTTCATACTTGGCATTCTGAGTGTGAGGGGAGTTAGTTTGGGACTCGGGTTGGGGGCATGGGAGTCCGTCATACCATGACACGTAAATATTCAATATGGGTTGCATTATTCATATGGAATGTGATTGGATGTTTTCATGGTTGCCATTGCATGTGCATTTTAGGTGGGGAGTAACCCTTGTAGGGAAATTCATCTGTAGATTTGCTCGCTGTCGTGGGAAAAATATTTTCAAGCACTGGAGGTTCTTCGGGTGATGAAGCCCACATAAGACCTTAGTTGTGAAGAAAAGTCCATATTGGCTTTGTTTTGTAATTTGTAAATTTGGGTAGAAAACCCAGTTTCTGTATATGTAAGAAGAAAAAAGTTGTAATTACACTCATTTTGAATGATGAATACATTTTGGCAAGTTTTCCAAGTTTCATGTTGTCTTTGTAATAAAAAGGCTAATATATATTGAATTTAGAGTGCTTGGAAAGAAAAGAAAAAGAGAGAAAGCGCAGGTGTAGGAGGACTGAATGGAGCTCTGCCCATTTTAGGTCTCTGTCGCGACGAGAGAATCTTGACCACAATGTGTGGCGTGGTTTCTCGTATCGCGACGTGCGGTTTCTGGCAAGGCCCGCTGACCCGGTGCGGGAGCGCGACAGGCATGCGGCGCGAAGCGGACCTCCCGGGAGCAACGGGCGTACACGCGGCGGGATGCAGCGAGCCTTACGGCTGCATTGTTGCGACAAGGATCTCCGTGTCGCGATAATGTTCCTAGGCATGATGGGTGGTTTGGAGTTCACGACGCCGGCCTTCACATGCGTGACAAAGACTTTTGGTCTGTGTCATACGGAATTTGAGTGTCGCAATTGGGCCAGGTTTGGGTTACGACAAAGGTCTCCTTATGTCGTGATAGAGTTTTCCACGGTGGGACATTCTTGTCGTGTGAAGACTTTATCTTCGTGTGAAATTCTAAGAATTGGTGTTGCGACGAATGTTTTTCTGTTGCGACCAAAGGGTAGGCTTGTACCTGTGACGGGCGGCGGAGCGCGCCCGCGATAGGCCCTAGAGTTTATCGGTAGCGGCTTGACTTCTCAAGGCTTTCTATGGCGACGGAGAATCCGGGTGTAAGTTTCCATGTCGCGACATAAAACATGTCGCGATAGTGCACAAGCAGAGGTGTCTGTGACGAGGCGCCTTGAGGCGCGAACCGCGCGCATGACACGTGTCTTGCGGGCGACGGAGGCCTAGGCGCGGCCAGGACGACGAGAAGTGCGATAAGCAACAAAGGCGTCAGTGGCTCAACGCACTATGTTGTGCACTATTTGAGCTATTGTTCTTTGGTATTGTTCATGGGCACTATTCATGGACACTGTTCACATGGGTTTTACAAATCTGGTTTCTGATCTAGTGGGACCCAGGAAAAAAAAAAAAAAAAAAATGACCCCCGGAAATTTGGGGTGTCACAACTACATGCCATGCCCTGAAATGAGATGAAACTCACTCAATGCATGAAAAGCAGGTCATCACAGAATCCATCACACAATGCATAGCCAATGTGTGATAACATCCATGTTCGATGAATTTCATCGATGATCACTTTGAAACAAAATCAAGTTTTTAAATCAAAACTTATTGGATGTTTACCTCAAGGATCATTTATTAACAAAACGTAATATACTTTTTTATGGGTGTCTGCGATTTTCGAGTTTCTGACCGGCCGCCGCGCCTACACTTTCGAGGCTTTCACCGTTGGACACATATGTATAACCAAAAATACCGGGTCATTCAACCGAGGGGGTATCTATCCCTGCTTGCTACTACCCGACATAAGTTTTCATGCTCTGCGAAAAGTGGAACTCCGCTGAAATTCATTCAACGTATCGAGCCCACTCATCAACCACCAAGGATGGTGTGTAGTGATGGCACCATGCACTTACACCCATGAATGCGATGCCTTAGTGCATATGCAATGCATTATGCCATTGCATGTCAATTCCTGTCAGTATGTATTGCATGCCATATGAGCGAGCTTATCATGTATATCATGGACGAATATATCGAAACGAGATGATTTCCAACATTTAATCTCAATGTCAATATATTAGAACTCATATATCAACATTCAATAAATAACTATCACCAAGTAAGTCAATCAAAAGCAAGCAAAGACAACTTGGTTCTAAAGACCAATTATGGCATGAGAGATGCCCACAAAACAGTCCATACATACTGCCATCACAGGCCACACTTCCGGTCCCACACGACCATAAGACAGTCCTGAACCTCAGTCCATAATTCCAGTCCCAAAATCAGTATTGAAATTAATCAAAAAATTAGGACACAATAAATAAATAGCCAAATTGTGGCAGTCCTAGGAAATGGACCATAGCTTGGGCTATAAAGGTCCGGTTTGGGTGATTCAAAAGCCTACATCAAGTTCACTGATGCAGCTGCAATTTACATGGAGGATCCGAGTCCGAATTCCATCGAGTTCCCACCTTAAAATCAGTCCTAAAATACGGCTAGTGTGTAGGATCAAAATATGGTAGTATTTCCATATTTGAAGTCGACGAAGCATTATGGGGCAAGACACAACCACAACCCTTGGGTGGAGAAATAAACCAAAGTAGGAAGAATCCCTACCTCTTTGGGCCGCTGAGAAACCTCCTTCTTCGGTACCACGCGTAACTAAATGCATATAGACAAACTGGCTTTTGGTCGAATGGTCGATCATTCGGAGCGCCGTAGGTCGGAGGAAAACCCCACTGCTTTCCATCCTTTCCTTCCTCTCTTTCCTTTCTTTTCCTTTCTTTCCTTTTTCCTTCCATTCCTTTTCTCTCTTTCTCTTTCCTTTCTTTCCCCCTCCACCGAATTGATTTCCTCCCACTTAAGTTGATGTTCAACCTAGTGGTGGTGACACATGGCTCCCATGTGTCACCCTCTCATTCTTTCTCCCATGCATTAGGCCATGTGGTGGTACATGGCCTCATTACCATGGACGATGGTGCTCGCCATGGCATCATGCCACATGTCACCATGCCATTGGTCCGATTTGCCTTGAAATACGTAAAATTCCAACCATCTCGGAATCTAACGAAATTCGGTCGAGTACCTAGATTTCGCGAGACGGATATAGCGGTAAGGTATATTTCGTCATCCAAGATCTAGAGAAGTTTTAGGTTTGCAACACATCTTGTAGCGACAATTGTTGTTTATTGAAAATTTCAAATTTATCCGGTTTCAGATTCTCCTTAAAGAATGTCGTCCCCAAAGAATTTACACACACATACACATCGATTCTTATGCGTAATGCGACAATCATTTATCATCAAATGACTAACCAACGTACCTCCGTCCTCAAATAGGAAAGGATAACTGGCACGCATTGTGTCCTCCCTTTCCCATGTTGCCTCTTCCACTCCACAGTGTTGCCATAACACCTTTACTAGCCTCACAGTCTTGCATCGCAAAATCTGATCCTAGCTATCCATGATACACATTGATCGCTCGCCGAGTCCATCAATTATCAACAACAAGCTACGCTCTAATCACTACATGGTCGAATGCGCGGAGTACATGCTTAGAGCATGGAGACATGGGAAACCGCATTAACACCCGATAACCTTGGCGGTAATGCCAACTAGTACGCGACTATACCCACCCTCTCGAGTACCTCGAAGGGCCCATTATACCTTAGCAACAACTTTCCTCGCTTGCTGAATCTGACCACTCCTCTCTTAGGCATCACCTTTAGAATATGTGATCTCCGCCTCAAACTCTAGAACCGTCGTGCATCGGCGTGAAACCACAATAAGCCTACGAGCCATGAGAGAAGGCGTTTATTATCAAGTCCACCTTCTCATAGGTGTCCCTCACAAAATCCGGACCCGTAAAGAGGTTCTCCCACCTTCGTCCAACAGATCGAAGATCCACAAGGCCTCCCACACAATGCCTCATAGGGTGCCATCCGTATGCTCGCATGGTAACTGTTGTTGTAGGTGAATTCCACTAAGGGTAATTAATGCTCTTCCCAGCTACCCTTAAGATCCAGGACGCATGCGCATAACATGTCCTTTAATGTCTGGATGGTCCTCTCTGACTGACCATCCGTCTGGGGATGAAAAACTGTGCTCATCATCAATTGTGTCCCTATGGCTCGTTGGAAACTCTCCCAAAAACGAGCTGTAAATCTAGGATCTCGGTTGATCACGATAAGTGGCACTCCGTGTAACCGGACAATCTCTCGTATGTATAACCTATAGAATGCCTTTAGAGTGAAGGTCATGCATACAGCTAGAAAGTGTGCCGACTTGGTGAGCCGGTCCATGATCACCCACACCGCGTCATGCCCTCGCGATGTCCATGGAAAGTGAGTCATAAAATCCATCGTGATGTGCTCCCACTTCCAACCGCTACCTCGACGGTTAGGTAACGCGGCCTACGGTGTTCGACTTTTACCTATTGACACGTGAGACACTGACGAACAAAATCCCCAACTTGATGCTTCATTCCACTCCAGTAATACTTGCAACGAAGATCATGGTACATTTTCGTGCCACCTGGATGTGTAGAAAAATGAAAATAGTGGAACTCCCCAAGGATCTTCTCTGTCAAATTTGCCACCCGGGGAACCATAATCTTACCCCTGTACCGAAGACCACCATCTGCGTGAATGGCCCAGCCTTCGTCACCTGTACTTGACCGTACTTGGTCCCTGATGAATGCTATCTCTGTGTCACCTTACGGGACTCAATCCTGCACTCGGTGGGAAGGCGCAGCCGCAAACTCCCAAGCACCACAGGCGATCCTTGTAGTGTGGCCGAAACGGTCCATTCCTCGAGCATCGCCCTCCGCAGAGCTATACTAGCCAATACTCCACGTGATACGGGCGGGTGCATCGGCCACCACATTTGCTGGGATGGTAATGCAAAGTGAGATTATAGTCCTCGAATAATCCATCCCCTGCCTTGCCTCATATTGAGGTCAGTTAGGTAAAGATGTATTTCAAACTTTATTAATTAGAAAAAAACCTCGAACTACTCACCATACAGGTAGTGGCGCTATATCTTCAAGGCAAAGACAATGGCCTGCAACTCCATATCAAGCGTAGGGTAATTCTACTCATGATTCTTTAAGCGTGAGAACCATAAACCCTGACCCTTAGAGTTGCATCAAAACACATCCCGATCCAGATCCTTGACATCACAATACACTGTGTACCTCTGTCCCCTTTCTCGGACTATCAGAATAGGAGCTGAAGTAAGCCTCATTTTCAATTCCTGGAATGCCCACTCACACAAGTCATTCCACTCAAACTTGACCTCTTTCCGGGTAAATTTCGTTATAGGCGTAGCTAGTCGGGAGAAGTTCTAAATGAAGCTCTTATAATACCCTGCCAATCCCAAGAAACTGCGTATCTCGAAGACTGACTTCGGTCTCTCCCAACTCATAACTACCTCAACCTTCTTCGGGTCCATTGAGACACTCGAAGCCGATACCACATGACCTAAGAATTTCACCTCAGTAAGCCAAAATTCACATTTGTTGAATTTGGCATACAACTGATGGTCTCTCAACACCTAGAGAATAATCCTTAAATGATCCTCATGCACCTCCTCAGATTTGGAGTAGATCAGGATGTCGTTAACGAAGACCACAACAAACTGATCTAAATAGGGTTAGAATACCCTATGCATGAGATCCATGAATACCGCTGGAGCATTCGTCAACCCAAATGGCATAACTGTGAACTCGAAATGCCCATATTGCGTTCTAAATGCCGTCCTAGGGATGTCTGCCTCCCTAACTCTTAACTGATGATAACCGGTGCAGAGATCTATCTTTGAGTAGACCCATGCCCCTCTTAGTTGATAAAATAAGTCATCAATCCTCGGCAAAGGGTATATATTCTTGATGGTAACCTTATTCAACTGCCGATAATCTTTGCAAAGCTGAAGAGTGTTATCCTTCTTCTTGGCAAACAACAGTGCTCTAAGGTGAAGTGCTTTCGGTCTAATAAAACCCTTGTTCCACAATTCTTGTAATTAGACTTTGAGTTCTGTAACTTAGCGGCGCCATTCTGTAAGTCAAAGAAATAGGTGATGTACCGGGGATGTAACTTGATAACGAAGTACGTCCCACATCTGAAGGATAATCTCGGCAGTTCCACTCGGGAAAAACATCCTCATACTCGCAAACTACCCGAGGTAGACCCAACTCCTGTCTCGCCTCGTCCTCTAAGGTAAGGCTTGTCAGCCAACCCTGCAACTATCAGTGCCATCTAGAATCATACACGGTATAGGGGTAAAGCATCATGCTTATCCCTCTAAAATATAAAGCCTACTATGCTGGTGTATGGCGGTAACCACTACGATCACAATCAATGACGACCGTGTGCCGTCGGCTAGTCCATCAAGGATGACATCAAACTCCGACATGTCCATGACCCTAGGTCCACGATGAGTAGAATCCACGAGATCCTACGCTGGTCTGAGCATATCGATCCAATTCTTGCCGAGTTCCTAAGGGAGAACTCATATGTAATGGCTATTCCAAGGTTTCGACCTTTAAGCCCAATTCTTTCTCACATGATGCAACAACAAAGGAATGAGATGCACTAGAATCAAACAATACTCTTGCCCATAGGCGCGAGAGTAGAAACATACCCTGAATAACCGATTGATCTGCAATCTTAGTCTGCAGTGTAATGGTGTAGACACACCCCTAGGTCCCTGAAGTCCCGGCTTGTGAGACCTGGCCTCTACCTTGACCCTTGCCCTGACCCATCGAATGACTACGAGTATTGAGTTAACTGTAATACCTTGCAGGATTGATACGGTTCCCTTGGCCCATGGTGGGGTGGAAGGAAAAAAGCGTGTCTATGTCGTCCCGATGACTAAAGATGAGATGTCCCATAACTCTCGGATTCCTACCTTTGAGGACAATCCCGCCTCAAGTGTCTAAGTTGATGGCAATGGTAACATGGCCCTGCCTTGGTTGGCTGTAAGCCCTGAAATATTTTCCACCTAGAGATGATCGACCCTGACCTTGGCCTTGGTAGCCGCGACCCTGTCCCTGAAATTCTTGTGGAGTAGAAGTCTTCTGCTTCTTCCCCGAGCCAGAAGAAGAAGGTTGACTTCCCTTCCTCTTATCTTTAACAACTCCTGTATCCCGAATGTTCCATGCATCATCCACCTCCCTCTCAATGGCCATAGCAGTCCTGACCATCGAGTCCAGGTCTTATAAGAGAAGTCCCACAATTTTACCTCGGATGGACAATTTTAGACTATCCTCAAATTTTCTCACCTTGGCTATATCTGTGGCCACATAATCATCAACAAAATGGGCTAACTTTGTGTATTTAGCCACGTACTCAAGCATTGTCATTGTTCCTTGTCTCAATTCTAGGAACTCTCAAGCCTTTACATGTCGAGCAGCTGTTGGGAAATACTTTTCGTTGAAGAGCCCACGAAACTCTTCCCATTTCATGGCCTCTAAGTCACTTGAGGCTTTGATCCAATCCACCATACGGGTTGACCCTCTGATGGGCGTAGCTAGCTTCATGCTAGTGGCGTCGAGGTGACCTCCATAGCCTCCAAGATCTTATCAACGTGCTGGAACCAATGATCCACTATCATCGGGTCCCTTCCTACCTTGAAGGTTGGAGGATGATGTGCTTTGAATCTCTGGAGGTTACTCGATCCTCCCTGGCTCACCGTTGCACTAGCTTTTTTGTGTAATGGAGCCGACCGCGGCATGTGCCTCCCATGAAGGCTTGTTAGTCAAAGGCAGGTGGTGATTGGTTATTGCCCCGTCCATATTCTCTACGTCCTCTTCCTTGACTTCCCATCTACACATGTCAAATAGAAAATTAAGACTCATTTTCTAGTCTAACTAGTAGTGCATCATTGACCACTAGTAGACGCAACATCCACGAACTATTAGTTCATTCATTTTGAACCCCTAAGGTTGTGTTTTCTAGCCCTAGTGTTCATCTTTTCTTATATACAATTTACCATGTATATAAATCACATAACACACACTCATCTTAGCATATTGAGGAACAAAACATGAAATGTGATAAATGTAATGATCTAGACCACATTATGAGCCACTGAGGTGTTCGTATACCACAGGCTCGATGCAATTTGACGTCCCCGAAATGGAAATTCGGGTTGACCAATTGTCAACTCGCGAAAATACCCGTGGATATCGTATATATCGATACCCACACTGTTTAATCCCATTAATTGGGATCTGTGTCCTAGGTAATCACATACCTATGCCTCGACACCAAGATGTGAAGCTCGTGTGTCTCGATACCCTGCATCGATCCATTTATCGGGATCCATTTATTCCACATTGATAAACATTTTATGTTATTTTTCAAACACATTTCTATGAGTTTAATTACAACCTCATATGAAAGTATATTACAAAAACAGTTTGTCCAATACTTTTACAAAAATGTTACAAAGCCACAATTCAGCTTTCTTCACAATTTTAGCTCCTAATAAGAGCCGTCCACCGGTGTATACCTTGCACCTGAAATGTTTTCCCATAAAGGATGAGCCATGCCCAGTAGAGAGACTCCTACAGAGGCTATTAGCCCCCTAAATGCACATGCAATGTTCACTTGGACACATTCACAAATATATCAACATTCCAATAGAATGATGCAACTATAATGGAATACTACATGCCATGCCATGAAAGGAGATGAAACTCACTCAATGCATGAAAAACCCGATTCATCACGGATACGTCACCTGATGCATAGCGATGTGTGATAACATCCATGTTCGATGAATTTCATCCAATGATCTCTTTGAAACAAAATCAAGTTTTTAGAAATAAAAACTTATTGGATGTTTTACCTCCAAGGATCATTTTATTAACAAAACATGTGTCTTTTGTGGGTATGCGAATTTTCGGGGTTTCACTGCAGGCTTCGCACGCATTCCTACACTTTCCCGGGCTTTCACCGTTGGACACATATATATAACCAAAAATACCGGGTCTTTCACCCGAGGGGGTATCTATCCCTGCTTGCTACTACCCGACACAAGTTTTCATGCTCTACGAACAGTGGAACTCCGCTGAACTTCATTCAACGTATCGAGCCCACTCATCAACCACCAAGGATGGTGTGTGTGATGGCACACTTTTACCCATGAATCTGGCGCCTCAACCATATACAATGCATTATGCCATTGCATATCGATTCCTTTTGTCACATATGTAATGCATGCCATATGGACCAATTTATCATATCATGGACAATTATATCGAAAGTAGATGATTTCCAACATTTCATCTCAATGTCAATATATTAGAACTCATATATCAACATTCAATCAATAACTATCACCAAGTGAGTAAATCAAAAGCAAGCAAAGACAACTTGGTTTTCAAGACCAATTGTAGCATGAGAGATGCAAACAAAATAGTCCACACATACAGCCATCACAGGCCACACATCCGGCCCCACATGACCACAGGACAGTCCTAAACCTCAATCCAGAATTTCAGTCCCAAAATCAGTACCGAAATCAGTCAAAAAAATCTGAACACAACAAATAAACAACCCAATTGTGGTAGTCCCAGGAAATGGACCATAACTTGGGTTGTAGGAGTCGATTTGGGTGATTCAAGAAACCAACATCAAGGTCATTGATGCAACTACAGTAGATGGGGACTTGAGTCGAATTTCATGAGATTCCACCTGAAAATCATTCCTAAAATTCGAACTAGTGTGTAGGATCAAAATATGGCAGCATTTCCATATTTTGAAATTCAGCTAAATAGCCCTTTAGGGCAAAGACACAACCCCATAACCATTAGGGTGGAAAATAAACCAAAATAGGAAGGAATCACCTCTTTGGAGCGCCGGCGCAGAAACCTCCACCGCTTAGGTACCCACGCGTAGCTTGCTTTGCGTAGACAAACTTTGGCTTTTGGTACGATGAATTCTGATCGTCGGAGCGCTGTAGGTATGAGGAAAACCCCGCTGCTTTCCTTCATTTCCTTCCTCTATTTCCTCTCTTTTCCTTTCTTTCCTTTTTCCTTCCTTTCCTTTTCTCTCTTTCTCTTTCCTTTCTTTCCCCCTCCACCGAATTGATTTCCTCCCACTCAAGTTGATGTTCAACTTAGTGGTAGTGACATGGCTCCCATGTGTCCCTCTCATTCTTTCTCCATGCATTAGGTCATGTGGTGAACAAGCCCTCATGCCATGGGCGTGGTGCCATGTGGCATCATGCACATATCACCATGCCATTGGTCGCTTACGCACCGAAATATATAAAATTCCGACCATCTCGGAATCCAACGAAATTCGGTCGAGTACCTAGATTTCGCGAGACGAATCAAACGGTGAGTTATGTTTCATCATCCGAGATCTAGAGAAGTTCCAGGTTTGCAACCTGTAATATAGCGACAATTTACCGTTTCGTGAAAAATTTAAAATTTATCCGGATTTTCACAATTTTTATCTTTTTGTTTTTGAATTAATATTAACTACATCAAAGCTTTCGCTGGCACAACAACAACATTCATACGGTGCTTTGTTGGTGAAAGTGCCATAAACTTGGAAATATTATTTTAACTGCTGTCCTTTTTATCTTTTTAAAATTATGGTACTTTAAAAAATTTCCTCGGCCCAAATGGGCTTTTTTTCTGACATATTGAATTTATTGACTTGGCCATTGAGGGACATTTACTTTTTGATTCATGCTCGTGGTGTTATGTTTTATCGGGCGTACTAACATTTTTTATATCTCTATTACTTTATATTACAAAGTTGTAATATTCTATTCTTATGGAGAGTCGAGACTTAGTCACATTCATATGTTCTACCTAAGCTATACTTAGTTGAGTCAAGGTCGTTGGCTCTAGTTTATTAACATTTAGATTTTATTTGTTGAGCTTTAAGTCTTTTGTTTCGGGTTGGGTTTTTTATTTAATTTATTTGGTTATAAATAATTGAAGTTGCATTTAGATAATAGATTATTTCTTTGGTTTGCCCTCTTGATTCATTTTGATTTATTATCATGTTCATACGTATATGATGGACACTATCTCCGTCACGCCCCCACGGGACTCGATCCACTCTGCTCCACTTGAGCGGTGTAGCTACTAAACTCCCAGCGTACCACTGGCGTGCTCACGATCTTATGTGGCTGTCCCACAGTCTCGAGCATCCGCCACTCGGGAAGCTATACTAGCTAATGCTCCCGTGACTTCAGCCTGAGTGCATCAGCCACCACATTTGCCTTACGGGATGGTAATGCAAAGTGAAGTCATAATCCTCTAGGAACTCCATCCATCTGCGTTGCCTCATGTTGAGTCGGTGAGTGAAAATATACTTGGACTTTGGCTGGTCAGAGTACACCTCAGACTCCTCACCCACCATAAGTAGTGGCGCTAGATCTTCAAGGTGAAGACTACGACCGCCAACTCCATGTCGTGTGTGGGGTAATTTTGCTCGTGATTCTTCAAGCGAAGAGAGACCACCACCTTCTTTCCACTCTCCCGGGTGCGTAAACACATCCGATCCGGCCCTCGAGGCATCATAATACAGTGTACCTGTCCCATCGGGGACTATTAAGATAGGGTGAAGTAAGCCCCTCCTCTTCAGCGAGAATGCCTCCTCGCATGGTCATCCCAATCAAACTTGACCTCCCTTCCGGGGTGATCTCGTCATAGGTGTCGTAATCGAGAAATCCTCGATAAGATCTCTGTGGTACCGGTAATCCCGAGAAACTATATCGAGACCCAGCTTTGTACTCTCCCAACTCATCCACGACCTTGACCTTCTCGGGGTCTCTTGACCTTTGTCTTTGACACCACGTGTCCCAAAATCTCACCTCGATGGCAAGCTCACACTTCTTGACTTGGCGTATAGTTGATAGTCTCTCGGCAAGCACATCAACACAATCCTCAAATGATACTCATGCTCCACTATGGCGGGGAATCGATCAAAATGTCATCCACGAAGACTCGACGGCGATCTAGATAGGGTTGGAATATCCCTGTCATGAGGTCGTGAATGCCAGCTGACGCGTTCGTGATCGAGGCATCTTTATAAACTCAAGTACCCATAATGCGTCCTAAGCAGCGTCTTGGGATATCATCTCCCTAACCCTCAGTGATGTTAACGATTCTTGAAGGTCTATCTTAAGAGTAGACTGCGCTCCTCTCGGTGTCAAACAAATCATCAATCCTCGCTGATGAGTCTGAATTCTGGTCGTAACCACAATTCCAAGCTGCCTATAATCAATGCACGGTCGAAGGGTCTTGTCCTTAACTATTTTTGCAAATAGGACGGGCGCCCCATAGGGTGAGTGCTCGCTTTAATAGACCTGCCTAGCCAGCTCCACAGCTGGAAATTTGGACTCTGAGTTCCTATGACTCAGTTGGTGCCAAAAATCTGTGCGGAGTCATAGAGATGGGCGAAGTACTAGGGTGTAACTAGATACCGAAGTCTAACACCCTCTACGGAGGCAATCCCGGTAGCTCATCCGGAAAAACATTCTCATACTCGTAGACTACTTGAGGTAGATCTAAGTTTGGTCTCACCTCGTCCTCTAGGGTAAGGCTTGCTAGCCAACCCGTCAGCTGTCCTTGATACTTGGACTCGTACATCGTTTGGGGCAAAATATCATGCTTGTCCCCCTGAAATACAACAAGAGTGCATCCTGCGTGTGAGGCGGTAGCTTCTCCCTGCGCTCACGATCAATGACGACTACGCAAGGCTGGCCGGCCCGATCCATCCCTAGGATGACGTCGAACTCTGACATGTCCATGACCCTCAGGTCCACTGTGAGTAGAATCCCCGAGATCTCTAACTCGCAACCACAACATATAATCCCTATCCTCGCCCTAATCCCTAGCGGAGAACTCACATACAAGGGCTCCTCGAGGCCTCGACACTAAGTGACTATCTGGCGATCACGACATCTCTAAGGTGTAAGCCATGACCTCGAGACACTATTCACATATTGAAAAATTTTATACACTATGTCCATGCATTCATAGGTAATGCAAGACAATAATTTCATATTTTAAATCATATGCAACAAAAAATTTTATTTTATAAAATTTTACTTTATTTTATTTATTTTAAATATATATATATATATATATATATATATATATATATATATATATATATATATATATATATATATATATATATATATTTTTGATATCGATAGAATGAAAAATATTTATTTAAATTTTTTTACACCTTTGTAAAACCCGAGAAAATTTTTCTCCTCCTTTTTATTTTTTTTTTTTTTTTCATCTCGGTAGCCTCCTTGCTACTCCTAATCTGATAACCCAGACACTTGCAATTCATACAAACTCAAAATTTTCAAGAGTTTAATTACAAACTCTTTTCTGTACAAAGCTGGAATTTTTCTCGAATTTCACAACCTGTCTGTTGAGTTCAAAAGCTAGACTCTTGTCCATAATTTTTTTTTCGTTTAATTACGGACTATTGCCTAAAATTCCTCAAACAACTTGTTCTCACACTAAACCTTAGTGTTCAACATTTTCCTATGTGCTATTCACCAAGCACCGCAAATCCTGCAAACAATCATCGAGTGCACAAGGAATGCGTGATCTAACCCGTGCCCATCAGTCACTGGATAATCGCATGCCTAACTTGTGACACTAAGCTCTAGGTATTTATAAACCTAGGCTCACGATACCAAACGCGACGCCCCAAAACCCGAGTCCGTTGACAACCCGTCAACCCGCGGAGATACGTGAATGTCGGGTAACAGAGCACCACTCCGCAATCGGGTAGAGTCTCCTTTGTCTTGGGAGCTCTACCCCAGGAGTACAAACACGTCCATAGCGAGTAAAATAATGGCCATAGGCCCACGACATCAATACTCACAAAATCGTCAACTATATACAATATTTCAAAGTTAATAAATTACTCTTTACCAAACATATATCAATTTACAATTTTAATACATGTTATACAAAATAAAAATGCCAAAGCCCTGGCTTAGGCTTTCTTCTAAATGTGGCCTCTAGTGACGTCTCGTGCACCTCACATTTTGAAATGGTGATCCCTACGACGAGGGTGGTAAAGCCCGGCGAGTGATAATTTATAAATTAGGTTACTCCCCACCTAAGTGCACATGTTATGGCAAAAAATCACATTCAGCGATTTCATGAACCTACTCGAGATGTCTACATGCCCAAACCCATGTCTCGAATTCTCACCGACTCCCTCACATATGCCTAAGCCGAATGCGAGTAAAATAATCAGTTTTCAAAACAAAAGCTATTTGTTCTTGAAAACACACTACCGAGTTTCGGTAAAATATTGGACAACCCTCCGAGGCGAATCTGTTGGATAACCCTCCGAAACAATTCATGGGCCCCTAAGGCGTGGGTGGACAATCTCCCAACACGATTCTCGGGAAAATCTTTAAATCGAAATTCCTTTCACAAACATTTCATTTTTGTTTCATTTCATGTCATGCACTCACACCTAATATTCACAAGGCGCAGTGCATATGGAATGCATTATGCTAATTCGAATAATTTATGCTAAGACAAGAATTCACATGCATATATTAACATAATTTACTCACAACTAATCATGTTATTAAATTCACATCAATAATACTAAAATTAGCTCACATGGGCTAATTAGCAAACACAAGCAATTCATTTCGAATCACTTACAAAACACATTTTCACACCAAGAAAATCATGTCACTATTCACATGAACAGTGAAACCATCGGGTTACTGTTCACGGCCACTAAATTTGGGATTTTCTCCACTCGGTTCAAAGATTTTGAGACCGAATTTATGGCTAAATCAAGCCTCAAAATATTCCTAACCATAAACATGGCTCTTAGTCAAAGAATAAATCAAGTAGGAAAAGATCCCTACCTCTTGGGTTGCTTCGAACTCCAGTCGGAATGCCGCGCGTAGCCGCGTCGCGTGGAAGCGACTTTGCTTCTTCTCCGTTGAGCGGAAGCGGTCCAAATGGCGAAAATCTAGAGAGAATGAGCACTTTCTCTCTCTAGATTTCAAAAACTCAAGCTACTACCAAATCCATTAATATGCATGTTTGTCTCAAAATAGAAGATGACAAAACTATTCCAAGTTTTGTCTTATTATCTACGTTAACGTTCGTTTAATTCGAAAGTCGTGTCACATTCCTTTCACTGTTGACACTTGGCACAATCTGATAATTCGTTTAAATGCATCCTATACAATCGTACGGCGTGTGTCACATGGTACATGTAGTAGGTGACTTTGTCACATCATATGTCTCAAACCCCGTTTCTGACACGGAGCACGGTGCCTCGAAAAATGTGAAATTCCATTGTCTCGGAATCGATGAAGTCGGCGTGTTAGCTAGATTTTGTGAGGCGATCCGCAACGGTGAAATCCCGTTTTGTCATCTGAGAGATCTAGAAAAATTTCAGATTTTACGAAATGACCATTTACCCTTTTTGAGGAAAATTGGAATTTTCGGGTTTACAAATTCAATGTTAAATAAGATGTTGCTCAAGGAGCTTCTCATTTTCCTTTTATTTTTTAAATTGAAATAGTGACAATTTCTACTTTTTAACTTTTAATAAATACAAATAATTTCATCTGTAGTGATGTGGAAAAATATGTTTATACAATTGGCTTGTAAAGTTCTACTAGATGCATGGTTAGTATTTGTGTTTAATGTTAATGAGTTAATATAAGGTAGACTATTGAGTTTAAGGTGCATTAGTTGTTGGAATTTTGCTTGTCATAGTCCTGAGCAAAAATTAAATCATGTTTCAAAGTCACAATATGTTGGTGTACAAGTTGATAGATCAAGCTGTAGACTGGACTTACCCTATCCAGTCAAAATGAATTTTGGAGAGAATATTTTGAAGATTAGAAGATGATTCATTGTGGTGAATAAGGAAGATTAAAGGGAGATAATTTTCAAATCAAATATGAAAGACTGGATCATATTTGATGAGATTTCTATGGGAGGAAGATATTCCATTATCAAGATTTTACAGCTGTCATGTTGGGATAGAATAGGAAATGTGGAGATCTAGAATATTGAAGAAAAATCCCCTCAAGGAGATTAAATAAGGGACACGGTTAGAAGCAACAACACAAGAAGAACGTACAAAAAGAAGAATGTGTTTTTGGCGGCTACATACCAATTGCAGGCATTGCTTTGACTCTCTTTTATGTTGGATGGTGCTTGTCGTTTTTTGTTGAATGATGTTTTGGGCGTGTGAGTCTAGATGTTGATTAGGGGAAATGAGGATCTGTTCTATCTTTAAGCTCACGAGGAATCACGGTTCTTTTGGGGTTATGGGTGGGTCAGATGGTAGGTAGACCTATATTTCTTGGTTTCAATAGGACTCGTTATGAGCGTTGTTTCTATCTACTATACACAAAATAATCAAGTGACAGAGAAAATTAGGTGAAGAGAAATTTGGGAGAAAGGAAGCCTTGTCTCATATAAGATCAACTTGTAACTTTGATTGAAAATTGTAAAATCCTTTTCATATGGGTTTAGCTCCACGGACGTAGGCTAGAACTGTGTAACCAATCTCTTGTGTATGTGCATATATGTTGGTTTATGCTCATGTTTTTATTTTTGTTAAAAACACATGATTCCCACATATGGTCTAGAATATGGGAGACCATGTTACATGTCGTAGGAGATCACTTGGTCCACCAATAGGTAGAACAACCTTGTTAATGAACAATTTTATTCCTTTCAATTGGTACCAGAGTGGGTCACTCTAAGTTATTGAGTAAGATCTGTGGGCGCTTTGACTATTTGTTTGAGTCATAGATAAATTCCTTAAAGGAGGGTGGATCGGTGGAGCGTCCTCCACTATTTGATGGGATGAACTATGCATATTGGAGAGTTCGAATGTGAGCATTCATTAGTACTCTTGAGAAAGGCATAGGTAGTGCCCAGATGGAGTCCTTTGTGAAGGGATGAAGGAAGATTGTACCCCGAGCGAATTAGAGTGATGTCCAGGCAAAGACAAATTGGAAAATAACAATCTTATCTTCATCGAAAAATCAACTAAGAAGGCATGGGACATCTTCCATGTAGCTTATGAAGAGACTAATACGGTTCGTGAATCAAGATTACAACTTTTGATAACTAATTTTGAAAACCTTTGTATGTAAGAGGACAAGACGATTGGAGAATATGATACATGGGTATGCGACATAGCAAATGAGGCATTTTCCTTGGGATAAAAGATTTATGAAGAAAGGCTTGTTTGGATAGTTAAAGTCACTTCTCAAAGATTTTCCTATAAGGTAGCCTATAAAGGAAGCCAAAAAATATCAAAACTATCAGCTCTGAGAGTTGGTGGTTCACTTAAGAGCATTTGAAATGTATCTAGAAAGAAGAAAAAAGGTACTACTTTCTCAACTAGTGACTAGAGTTGGGAAACGGGCTGACCCGACCCATTTTGGCCTATCCCATTCAGGCCATGGGTTAAAACGGGTCTGGCTAATTAGATCCACTTTTATTTGGACGAGCTTTTGTCACAGCCCATTACTACTGACATGGATTGTAGGCTTAAAACGAGGCTAAAATATTATAAAATAATTAAAGATTTATCTTTTTAAAAATGATGATTGTTTAAGAATTCACAGTATTAAAAAAAATATCATCTTCAATTAATTTTTTTTATAATTTTATATATATTCATAACATGTAAAAATACAAAAATTATGTCATAAAAAAAAAAACATTTACCATATCAATTCTTGGGTGAAATCTAATGCAACTTTATGAAGAAGGAGTTCCATCTCATCGTAGTTATGTCTTGTGGAGTCAATTTGTCTTCCCTTTTTTGTTTCTGGTAAATATATAATCAGAATCTAGAAATTTGAGAAAGATTTTTTTTTATAGAAAAAAGTTATATTCATACATAAAATACAAGGGGACTTTTTTCCCAATCGTCGTGGTTGAGGTCAATGACTCAATATTGCTGAGTAGCCCCAGTGGACAACTGTAGTTCCAAACCCAAAAAACAATCACTTCGTTCAATAACGAATCCCAAATTCTTAATGCCGTAATACTTGCCTGCATAAGGGAAGAGAAAGCGACACTTGCTCTTGTTCTTTGCTGTTGCTCTTATTCGCGCTATTTGCTCTTGTTGCCGCCATTGTTGATGGGTCGTCTCCTCCAATGACCGCAAGGTGTTCGACAAATGCTCCCAGTGGTCGATCTCTCTTCTACACTTCTCCTTAATCTTGATGAGAGCCCTTTTTCTTTGCTCTCTACGATGGGGATTGGAAAGGGGAGGCAGGGGGGCGACGGGGAGGGCATCGAGGCAGCGTGATGTAGGAGCTTCTATAATAAACATTGGGAATTCGATCTTTATTATAGAAAATTCAGATTCGGGAGGTTGTGAAACCTTGGAGACACTAAATCTATATCTAAATCCAAGTATCGTGAGTTTGTTACCATTTGATTTGGAATTATTTTTATTATAAGAAAATTTGTTCTCAAGTCAAGTAATGGATTTATTTATTTGTTTAAAAGTTTGTTCTAGTCAAAAACAAGAGTTTACTTTACTTTATTTTAAGAAAATTTTTTACTTTAGGAAGTGAATTAAAATCTGAAAAATCATTAAATTAAAGTGAAATTCATATTTCGTTAAGAAAATTATAGGAAACTATATACCTCATTATAGTTTTATTGATTATATTAAAGGTTTAATATCTATTTTTAGTTTTAACAAAGTTCTCTACTTTATTCTCTTATCTTAAAGTGGATTATAACAAGTGGTAGTGCTTCTTATCATAAGTGGATTATAGGGTGTGAGTATATATCTTGTTTTACTCTTTGGATGGATTCCCTTGAGTGGCGAGTTTGTGACTTCTTATCTCTTGGTGGATTCCTTGAGTTGTGAAGTAAGTACCTATCAGCTATAACCTCTATCATCAATCATCTTCTCTTTCATCTTTATAGTAATTTTCAAATTCAACCCAAAACTTTCCAAATCTTGTTCCATACCTCTAAAACCTTTCCAAAAACCTTGTTTCACCTTAGAAACCATAAAAACCATCATCCCCAACCTTAGAAACCCAAAATTTGTGTATAAGCCCAAGCCTACTTTAGAAAAACGTGAATCTCAAATTAGCTCAAAACAAAATTGTTATCAAATCAAACCTGAAACTTTCCAAACTTAAAATCCTTCATTCTAAACCTTAATTCCTCCATAAATAACCTCAAATAAGCCCTATAACCTTTGAGACAAGACCTATCCCTTACCCTTCAAAGTTACATCCTATACCCCTAAACTACCACAAACCCATCCTTAACTCACCCAAACCATTAGATCATCCATCACGGTCCCGTACTTGCATCAAAGTAGTATCAGAGCTTATGGTTTGATGGCTGATTATAAGCTAAAAGGCATTCTTGATAATAAAGGCAAGAGTTCTAGTCATGATTAAAGTGGTTCGTAAAGCCTCAGACAAAAACGTATTGTTGATCTTGAAATTCTTGTTCACTGTTTACAAAACCGCTTGAGATTTCATAGAGATCCTATGGTTATGGAGGACGTAGTTGGCGAAAACAATATCGTGGAACATGATGATGAAGAAGAAGAAACTGTGCGACCTAGCCAACTTTAAAATTTCTTGGAGTGCAGAAGGCTACAAAGACAAGCATCTGAGAGACTATGATTATCAAAGGAAGGTATGATGATCATTACCACAATGGTGATTACTATGAGGCGTGTGTGTGAGAATTATGATGAAGGCTCAAGATTCACTCCAAGACTTGATATTCCAGAATTTGAAGGAAGAATGCATGTTGATGACTTCTTTAATTGGCTTAATACGGTGGAACATGTCTTTGAGTATTGTGACCCCCCCTTAGCACAAAAGGGTGAAGTTGGTAGCTATCGAATGCCTGAGAATGTTTCTTTTTTGGTAGGAAAAATTGAAAGACGATTAATGAAAAGAGATGGTAAAGAATATTCAAACTTGGGAAAAGATGAAGAAAGAACTAAAAAGGAAGTACCTTCCCTTTAACTATCGTCAAGACATCTACCTCAAAATTCATAACTTTAAGCAACGAGATTTGAGTGTGGAGGAGTATTCGGTTGAATTTGAAAACTTGATAATCAAGGGAGACTTGAGAAAGGTCGAGGAACAATCCATAGCCTGCTACCTTACTAGTATGAGATTTGATATTGCTAGAATTATTTATATGCAGCCATATAGCACTCTTCAAGATGTGATAAAGCTTGCTGAAAGTTGAGGCTATAAGCGAGTATAGAAGTTCTCTGACAACTAAGAGTGTGGCTAAAGTAGGGTTCTTAGAGGATTCGACTTCTAGGAATCCTAATGATTATAAAACTACCCCCAAACCTCAAGTAAAGAAGTGAAATTGCATAAGTTGTAACAAGAGTCAACTTCTAAGTTAAAGAGATGTTATAAGTGCCAAGGGTTTGGGCATATTGATTATGATTGTCCTAATAGGAAAGTGGTGGCCCTAGTTGAGGAAGATGAAGCCCAGGAAGAAGATGTTGAAGAAGGAGTTGAATCCGATCATGTGCAAGAAGATGATGAAGAGCTTACTATGCCTAACCATGGGACTTCCTTGATTTAGTAAGGAGCCTTAAAGTTGGAACAATTGTTAGTAGAAGAAGATTGGTTGCGATCGATGTTTTTCACATAGGTGCACACATCTAAGGGTAAAGTTTGCTCGTCAGTTATTGATAGTGGAGCTTTGAGAATTGTGTTTCCATGGAGATGGTGCAAATTGGATTGAAGATGGTCCACATTTTAAAACCTTATAATCTTTGATGGCTTCAAAAGGGAAGTGATATCAAGGTAAACTATAGATGTCTTGTCTCATTTACAATTGGAAAGCATTACGAGGATGAGATATGGTGTGATATTGTTCCAATGGATGCTTGTCACTTGTTCCTCAGAAGACCATGGCATGGCAATATGATCGAAAGGTAATTTATGATGGTTTCAAAAACACCTACACATTCCACAAGGATGGCCATAAAATTATCTTCACACCTATGAAACCATCAATGGCTTTAGAACCCAAACTTGAGGAGAAGAGTTCTTTGTTGTCAAAATCTGAGTAGGAGAAGAAAATTGCAGCTGATTCAAATTTAATGACTTTGGTTGTTATTAAAGAAATAGAAAGTGAGAAGGAAATCCCATAAGAAGTGAACCCTATTCTAGAGGAAGTTGTGGATGCCTTGAGTAGAAAACATGCTTTGTTGACTTCCATGCAAGTTAAGGTAGTTGGACTTAAGATAGTTAAGGATCCTAAAGTTAGAGTCAAAGGAATCAAGATGCTATATGAGGGCTTGAAGAATGAGGAGAAATATGTGAAGTGTGAGGAACAAACAAATAAGCATAGAAAGCAACTTGAGTTTGAAGTAGAAGGCATTAGTTTGGGGTTCATCTTTACCTGGAAATAGATTTTTGGCTTGGAAATTTGGAAGGCTCAAGTTGATGGTAGATGGTCCTTTCAACATCATTGAGAAGATTAGAGAGAATGCTTACAACTTAGAGCCGCCCGACAACTTTGGTATCTTACCTACATCCAATGTCAAGGATTTGAGGTCTTATCATGGTGAATACTTGAGGGCAAGTCTTTTTTCCCAACTATGTGGGATTGATGCAGGAGCTTCTACAACAAATATTGGGAATTCGATCTTTATTATGGGAAAATTCATATTCGGGAGGTTGTGAAACCTTGGAGACACCAAATCTATTTCTAAATCCAAGTATTGAGTCTTGTTACTATGTTGATTTGGAGTTGTTTCATTATAGAAGATTTGTTCTCCAAGTTCAAGTAGTAGTTTCTTTATTTAATTTAGAAAATTCGTTTTCCTAGTCAAAGTTAGAGTTGCTATTTCCTTTTAGGAGTTTATTTATTTAAATTAGAAAGTCTTGTTTTCAAGTCAAAGTAGGAGTTTCTTTATTTGATTCAGAAAGTATGGGGCTATATATACCCCTCATAATGTAGTATTTTTATTATCAATTAGAAGTTTAATGATATTTTCAGATTCATCTTAATAAGAGTTATCTCTTGTTCTCTTATCTCTTGGGTGGGTTCCCTTGAGTGGCGAGTTCGTTGCTTCTTATCCCTTGGTGGATTCCTTAGGTGGCGAGGTATATATATTGTTTTCTTATCTCTTGGGTGGATTCCCTTAAGTGGTGAGTTTGTGGCTTCTTATATCTTGGTGGATTCCTTGAGTTGTGAAGTAAGTACCTATCCTTCTATAACATCTACTCATCTTATCATGTTCTCTTTCACGTTTCCATAACCAAAATTTCAACCTCAACCCAAAACTTTCCAAATATTGTTCCATACCTCTAAAACCTTTCCAAAAACCTTGATTCACCCTAGAAACCATAAAACAATCATCCCCAACCTTAGAGAAACCTCAAATTCGTGCAACCACAACTTACCTTAGAAAAAATCCGAAAGCGCAAACTATCTCAAAACAAAGCTGTTTTGCATATAATCAAACATGAAACTTTCAAAACTTAAAATCCTTCATTCTAAACCTTAATTCCATCATAAATAAACCTCAAATAAGTCCTATAACCTTTGAGACTAGACTTGTCCCTTACCTTTTAAAGTTACATCCTATACCCCTAAACTACCACAAACCCATCCCTAACTTACCCAAACCATTAAATCATCCATCACGGTCCCGCCCTTGCATCATGGCGCTTCTAGGGTTTTCAGTGCAAAAAATGGGATAGGGGTAGAGGTGAGCAAAATAACCTAAGAAACTGAATCGACTGAGAAACCAATCGAAATAGAATAGAAAAGTAGGTTAATTGAACCCATCGGTTCGATTTAGGTTTTTATTTTATACAATTCTCTGTTTCGATTTAAGTTTAAAAAATACAAAAATCGTGGTTTTGGTTAACAAATTGAAAAATAAAAAAATACTAATTTTATAAAATATATATATATATATATATATATATATATATATATATATATATATATATATATATATATATATATATATATATATATGAATAAATTACATAATTTATTCATTTTTTTACTTTGCGTTTTATTTTATTTATGGTAATTATTGTAATTTGAACTTTAATGTATAATTATGAAATTGCAAATTTATTTTTTGATTCTGGTTAACAAAAAACCGATATTGTTAATCGAAAAAATGGTTGACCAAAGATTTGGTTAACCATGTTGATGGTTAGGTTTTTGGTTTATATAAATACCAAACTAAAAACAGACGATCGTTTTAGTTTTAGTGACAAGGTTAGGTTAATCGAACCATGCTCACCCCTAGATAGGGGTAATGAAATTTGTATTTATATGCAAATTCTTTTTTAAAAAGACGGGTCATTTGAGCGCCTAGCCCCAATAAAATTTCACTTGAGCTTATTCGGTTGGGCAATGGGGCCTGGATTCTATTTGAGCCACATTTTTTCCAACATGGCCCTCGAAAATATGAGTATTGTGTGGGTTGTGGTGGGCTCAGCCCATTTTCTAAAACCTACCCAGTAACATAGCTTTGAATACTACCTAAGATGCTTCAAGGATGGACAAGAATAGGGAATAATTTAGCCAGAATGTGGGCTATGACCATATTAGTAGAGGTGTTCAACATCTATCGTATGCATTAACTTGGAAGTGATGAAGACTTAGAAAGCGAGTAAAGATGGGAAGACATCTTTGGTGAGTTAATTAAGGTTTCGTCAGTCATTCTAACCTTGTTCAATGTTAGTCTCGATTTCTAGCCATATTCCAAGACTTGGTCCATAAGATGGTGTACCAAGTTGTGACACAGTATCCGGTTCAAGATTTGAATTACAAGTTGGTTGGAAACTGACCGATGTAGAAAGCAGTGATGATAAAGAAATCTTTGATGTGTTGATTAAGTCTTCTAACGGCCAGGAGGATTAAGTCCTCCTATTAATGACCTATTTTTGTGGCCCATTAATTCCACGTCAAGGAGTGGAATAAATGGTAAGATCCACTCTCTAATAACGGTTGTATAGGGTGATGACTCCCTATATATATGGTGACTTATTTGATGGGTCCACTGGTTGTCACATTCGAAATTCATCCCGACCTTTATCGGGGAGAAAGAGTGTCGAGTTGCTAGAAAATCCTTGATTAATGTTTAAGATTTAACAATCATGAGTGGAGAATGCGATCAATTCTTCCGCATTTAATATAATTTATGCGATGTATTTAGATATTCTAAATACTTTTTTTTTTTTTTTTTTTTTTTTTTTCTAACATTTGGTATCGAAACCTGATGACTCTGTATTCTCTGGTTGTTTTGAGGGATTTTCTTCCAATTCGGTTATTCCATGGCCCGCATGTTGTTGTTAGGATTTATTTATCGAATTTGCATGTGTTTATTTGGAGATAAAGATAAAGGATTAATATGTTGAATTAGGTTTTTCGACATGTGTGTTCTTGAGATAATCTCGAGAAAATGCATTTTTTTCTCGGTTTGCTAAATTTTTTTTGGAGATATTATATCATTATTTCTATAATTTTAATATATGGAGATAAAGATAAGGATTAATATGTTTGAATTAAGGTTTTTCAAACATATTAATGTTTCGGGATAATCTAAAAAAATACATTTTTTTCTCGGTTTTACTAATTTTTTGGAGATATTATTTCATTATCTCTATAATTTTAATTTATGGATTAATATTTGAATCAAGTTAATAAAATATTTTCCATATTTTGATTCCTATACACATGTAATAATAATTAAAAAAAAAAATGGACCAAAGGGCCTGCCTCATGGCAAGCCTAGAGGCCTGCATGCAGTATACCAAGGGGATTGCATGCATTAGGCCCAAGTTCTTGGCCAAGGGCCCATGGGCCCAAAGAAAGATTTTTTTTTTTTTAAATTTTTATCTTGTTGGGTGATTTTCATAATTTTATTAATTAAGATTAGCCACAACATATTGATTAATAAATTGTACATTTTAGAAAAGATCACTATGTTACAAAATTGTGATTAATTCTAAATATATATATATATATATATATATATATATATGTTTTATTAATTAGGATAAAATATTGGTTTATGATTCTCGGTTACCCATAGGAATTGAATAGGAACATATTCAATAGTTTTTATCATAAGGAATAACGAGGGATTGAATCCCAGTGAGTAGAACTTTGGCCACCAAACCTTCTATGTCTCTAGGTAATTCTTTTTTTAAGTTAAAGATAAATCTAATAAGTGGAACTTTAGCCTACATGCAAATTCTAGGTCTTTGAGTCATCTAGTGTGTTTTTACATTGGTAAGACATACATCAAGGCTATGACCTCAAAACAATTATTGATAAAACCTTATTTCTTTAATTGCAGTTACTCAAACCCCGACTTATTCTGAAATTAGATTTGAAATTCCCGAACTTAAGGGAGATAACTATAAGGTCTGGAGAGAGAGAGTCTTGTGTAACCTGATAAGTACAATGTTTATACTTGCTTTTAGCCTTTCTAACGTATTTTGCCTTGGTTTGTGGGAATAGGTGCTTTCAACTTTCTTTTCAGTTTTTATGTTCTTAAAGGTTGTTCAATGTTCCCTGCACCTTTTTGAAGTGTCTTTGGATGCTTAGAGGACAACCATGTGTTGAAGGAAGCACTTATGCACGTTTTCACTTCAATGAGAGCCAAATTTGACGGTCGCTGAGCCTCCGCTCAAATCTTGTTCTTCCTCTCTCCTCAACCTAAGGAATGGTTCCCCAATGTGATTGAGGACTTTCAAAGTTGCGGGGATGATCACTCGAGGTTTTATGCACCAACGGGAGGTTCCATGCATCTAAGGAGTGAAATTATGTAGAAATTGAAGATGAGTGCCAGTATTGGAAATGTGATCTTGGTACTCCAAAGCTGATAAAGGTGCGAGCAAGGTGAGATCTGAAATCTTTGGATATGCAAGTACCGATCTTTTGGATATGCAAGTACCGGTACTCAAAGATGTTAAAGGCCCAGTGGATGTGGAGTACCAATACTGAAAAGTGAGTACTGGTCCGGGTGCTCGAGATTTGTGGGTATCTAAAATTATGATATTTGTCTGAGCACGGTCGTCTTTGCTCCCCACGTTCATGTATTTGTTTTGTGGGGGGTAATTTAGGCCTCTTTGGCAGCTGGTTGAGGACACACAACTCCTAAGTTAGGAGTTTTCTTAGTTTAGTTAGGGCTCTCTTTTTTTCTACAGGGTTTTTGCAATTTCTATTTTTGCCTTTGCTTAGATCTTTGTTTGTTCTTGTAGTTAATCACTTGTAATACTTAGTCTAGAATCCTTTTGTCCTGCTTCATCTCTAAAATTGTTTCATTCGGGTTTACATCAATCTATAGCATTTATTTCTCTTATACTTGCATTTATGTTGGATGTTCTTGCATTTATTAGTCATTTCCTAGCTTTAATGGAGTTCTAAACCTCCAAGATGGGATTCGAACGGTGGAAACTCATCACCAACAAAGGTAACAACACTCTCTCACCCCTTGTGCTTCAATGGAAGTTGTATGATATTAAATACTTGCTACATTCTCTCTAAATGCTCAGTTTGGATATTCTTGACAATGTGTGAACAAGAGAATCTTGGTACACATTGTTCTTGAACCTAAATGCAGGCTAAGTGTTTGTATAAATTTTCTAAGTGAGCATTTGACATCATTCTCCTATCCTTCTTTTTGTAAAAAGCTTTTAAAGTCATATCTTCCATCAAAGACCATTCATCAATGGATCCTAGATGAGAATATAAGTGAGGGATGCTTGTTGCCTAGTTGTGGATAAATTCAGAAACCTAGAATCCTATCTACGTCTTTCTTGTGGATAATATAATCTTAAATCAATCGGTTGCCCGTCAAACAATCAAAACCCCATGATTTACTTTGTTGCACATTCATTGAATATCGTACCCTAGGATCCCTTTACAACCCCCACTCTATGTGGAGATGACTTATGGACTTCCATGGTGTATGCTTGGAGATATGTGAGTTCCTGCTGAGACATGTGAGTACATCCTTGAGAGGGATAAGCATTTTGGTGCCTTTTCCGGGAGTGGCGGCGTTTCTAGTTGATCCAAAGAGGCTAATTGGTAATTTGCAATTGCATTGTAAATCCGGTAAGTCCTCTTCATTCTCTCTTAAATTGTGAAAAAAATTCTTTATGTATATAATATTTGTGAATCTTAGTTCTTGTTGGGAGTGATATTGGTGCATGTTGGTGTGGACTCGTGGCGAGCAACACCGACTTGTAGGAAATCACACCTCAACAAAGTCCTCAAACTCAATTGTAAGGCGTTTGTTTCATTTACCTTCCTCCTCAATGGAGCACAGGAAAATCAACAAATTTATTTTAATCCAAATGAAGCGAGGGTTACCTTTTAACTGACAAAAGATCTTATGATTCTCGAGAGACAAGGAGATGGTGTTGTACCATCGGTAACCTAATTAATTGGAAGGGAGAATGTCAATCCTCAACATAATCAATATCGAGCTCCCCCTACCCCTTTGGTAGAACCCTAAGAGAGATTTTGATACCTTAAAGAATCACAATAGACTCATGTATTCGCCTACCTGAAGAGGCTAATCGTTTTCCTATGAAACCGAAGATGATTCGTCTTCTCCTTGAATATCAGGGGTTCGATTATGAGAACCCCTACTCATACATGAGAGACTTTGAGGATGTTTGCAGCACTTTCCTTTCTACAGGATCACCCCTCCACATAATCTGTCTAGCTTTGTTTCCTTTCTCTATAAAGGAAAAGGCTAAAATATGGTTTCATTCTCTTACTCCTAATTCAATCTCTAATTGGGAGGACATGCGAAGTGTATTTTTAAACAAATTCTTCCCTCCGGGACACACTAATACCCATAAGACGCATCCAAACTTTACGAAAATCGGGTGAATCTTTTGCCATTGTATGGGAAAGATACAAAGAACTTCTCCATGCTATTCCTCATCATGGTTTGGATATTGGCCAAATTGTTGCTTATTTTCATCAAGGACTCTCTCTTTATAGCAAGCAATATATCCAAATGATGAGTGGGGGACAGTTCTATGAGAAAAGCCCTGAAGAGTAATGAGTATCTTAATTACTCATTTTATCCCTATACTTTAATTAGTTTTCTAGTAGTTTATGTTAAATAAGTGCCTAATGCTCTAAAAGTTCATACTTATGATCAGGTCATCCATTTTGATGATTGTGTGCAAATTGGTGAAAAACTACTACAAAAGCAGCTACTGTATTTTGGCGTTTCAGATATCATATGAGCTCCAATTGGAAGCAAGATTTATATGTATGAATTATACACTTCAAGAGCTTTCCATGGATACCAAGAACACAGAAATTGGAGTTGAACAAAGAAGTTATGCAAGTTCCAAAACTTGAAGAAAATCAGCAAACATTGCAGCACCTTCAGTAGGAGAGGCTACTGTATTTGATGTTTTCAGACATCGCCTGATCTCCTATTACATCAAGACATACATGGATGGATTATGAACTTCAAGAGCTTTCCAACGGTACCAAGAACACCGTCGAAGTTTGGATGACAAAGTTATGGTCTTACGAGTTGGAGCAAAAACAGGAAGCTGCGACAACGTCAGCGACGTTGCGGAAGGCTGCGAAACGCGGCATCCCGACGTCGCGACGTTGCGAACGACGTCACGACGTTAGGGGTCAATTTTGGATGGATTTGGCCATTTGGGCCATAATGGAGGATTTTAAAGCTCGAACCGTAGGGATTGAGGAGGGCGATTTGGGCGGTTTTTGGACCCACGAGAGAACAAGCTCCTTTTGGGTGGAAACACAGGGCTTGTTCTTGGAAATTTCTAGGGTTCGTTCTTGGAAGGAGGAAGAACGCGAGGAAGAAAGAAGATAATGGAAAAGGGGCTTCAAACGCCAAATTTGTTTCTCTCTTTCCTTTTCCGTTTTTCTTTCTTTTGATGGTTATGTATTTAACTTTTCCCTTATGTTTTAATTAGTTTCTTAGGGTTTAGATGTAGCCAAAGACATATTTATGAATCTCTCTAATCTATATTGATTGATGTTTTATTTCATATTTATGTTAATTATTTCATTTAGATCTTAATGCTTGTGGATATTTGGCGATATTTGCATGAATTTTGGTTTGATTCAAGATTTGAGAAGTGAGAGTTAAAATTAGATCATAGATGATTTACCATCTAATTATCATGAGATAGAAATATAATTGAGATTAGGTGTGGTACTAAGATTTCTAGGGTTCAATGCATCCTTAGTCATGATGGTTTGAGCGGAGATGCGATATAACCTTTTTCTAAAGGGTAGTGTGCGAATGCTCGAGAGAGATTCGAAATTACATTAGTTAAATCATCTTCATGATGGGGAAATTGACCATCGATTGAATTGGGTTAGGAGGTTCATACATCATTGTTTAGGTGAAATCCTATACCTTAAGGCTTTTTAGTCTTTATCTGAGTCCATTCTGCATGCTAGATTAGTGTCTTTAGATTTTCTATAGATTTTCCACCATCCAAATAAAAGCATAGGCAGTTAAATTCGATTGCCAATAACCTAATTCTCAGTAGAACGATACTCACTTATCATTATATTACTTGAAGTGTGCGTGCACTTGCGCGCATGAGGCGTACATATACACATCACGTTTATTTATCAAGTTTTGGCGCCGTTGCGAGATTGGTGCTTTTATTAATATTGATTTGAAATAGCTACCTACTTTGGATATAGTTAGTCTTGTTTTATTTTCCCTTTTAATCCACTTTACTTTTTTGAATTTTATTTTTGTTTTATAGCATTTCAATCACAATGGATCCTATCATCGAGTTGACAAATGAATTGGCTGACCTTGAGCAGCAACTAAGAATGCGGCAAGTGGCTGATGAGCATCAAAGAAGAGTGACAACTCAAGTGCGAAGTCAAGTGTGGCAACCATATGCTCAATATGGAGGTACCCCATACTTGAGCAATCATAATTTTGGATGGAGCCACCACCCAAACACCTCATGGAATACAAGCTATAACACTCTTCAATCTCCACAAGTCCAAAGATCAAGCCTAGAAGAAGCTATGGATGAATTAAGAAGAACTCAAGTTGCATTTACCATGGCACAACCTGAATTTTCAAGATCAATGGATGAAATGGACCACTCTTAAGTTAGGTTGCCTCAATTTTTAATCCAAATGAGATAAGTCAACCTCCACATGAGAGAATGACAAAGTTAAAGAGGCAGCAGTAATTGAAATGAAAAGAGTTCATGCTAGTGCTGACATCTCAAGTTCAATTCATGGAATTAATGAGGGCTAATGTTCAAATTCAGCATACACCATTTTATAACCAGAGAAAGAAGAGATGGCTCCAATGACACTTCTGGCCTCAACTTACATTTGAGAAAGAACAACCTAAAGAAGAGAGTATGAGTATAAGAAGAACTAGTGGCAAAATATATGAATGAACAAGAGAATATGGCTACAATGTCCTTTGAAGAGGACAACATGAGGATTCGCCATCTACTCTTGGGAATGAATACAGAAGAAAAAGCTGGAGCTACAATGAAGGAAATCACTTCAAGAGGTAATGAAAGAACTTGAGGAAGCTTCAAAGTGGAGGATGATGATGTAGAAACCGAAGACTTAGTTGAAAAGGAGGAAAAGAGTCGACTATAGGAATCATATATGAAAGGTAAAAGAGGAGGGTGTAGAGACCTTTAGGAGATGACTTTATGGGGTGAGATGCATGAGGTGAAAAATGAGAGAGCGATCCCAAATTACGAAGGTGGATGAGTACATCATTCACTTCAACAATGAATTGAGAGAACCATTGTAAACAAAAAATTAAAAAAAAAATAGAAAAAAAAAAAAAAAGATTGTGAAGACTATGTGCTCAAATTCTTGATTGAGCACAACTATCATCTCTCTTAGAAGGATGGAGACAAAAACACCAACCCATCGTAGTTGGTAGAGTCATTTGGTTTCGAAGCGGAGCAACTCCTTGGGAGGTAGCCAAGCTTAAAAAATTTTCTTTCATTTTTTCTATTTCGTAGTTAGTTTTGAGTTTTTTTTTAATAAATTTTCATGCTTGATTTTGTTTTTTTGTGTTTTAGTTTTTAATTTTAGGTTTTTGGGGATTCAAATCTGGTTTTGGAAGCTAAAAGGTTGAAAGCTTGAAGTTCAATAATTTTGGCGGCTTAAAGAACCAAAGAGGAAACCATATTCAAGCATCCCCTTCATTTGGACTTAAAGTCTAACCCCTCTTAACACCTCTTTGCCTTCAAAGCGAGCCATATTCATTGGAGCAACTTCCAGAGACTTGATCAACCTCAGGGGAGTACTCATTATCCATTCTTGCTTTTGTTTCACATTGAGGACAATGTTCATTTCAAGTTTGGGGGGTGAATTCAAGAATTCATTAAGAAAAAAAAAAAAAAAAAAATTTCCAAAATCCAACTTTTGTATCTCCTTACCTGTTTTAGTTAGTTGTTTGGTTGTTAGTTGCATGTGCTTTTCATTCTTTATTTTATTTATTTTGTCTCATATGAGTGAGTTTGATGCCTTGTTGACTAGTAGAGTCATTTTTGAACACAACCATTCAAAATGCCAAGTGTAAAGAGGAATAGGACCCTTAGGTTTTAAATGATCTGGAATTGTGTGTACTTGCTTGGTATGGTGACTTAAGCTTAGTCACCTCCATTTGTGCTACAAACTATTTCTCAAGGAATCTATCACACATGCACACTTTTGGTCTCCCTTGTATACCTTGGTCCTGGACCCTTTGCCTTGAATTCAACTAACCTTTGGGGATTCTAGCCACCTAAGTGATGGGACACCTAAACAAAAAGAGGATTGCCATCAAGCCCCAACTAAAAAAAAAAAAAAACAAAACAAAAACAATAGAAAAAGTGAAAAAGAAGAAAAAAAAAAGTCAAAAAAATAGGCTTGTGAATTAGAATAAGTGGATCATCCAATCGGAATCCGGGCACAGTCCGAGGGGCCTTTCAAAGCCTAATGCCTAAACTTGACTAGCGGGAGTCATTGACTTCAACGCCCTCTACATGAGACGAGAAGATGGATCATTCTGACCTAGGGCCTTTGAGTTTGGTTAGTGTTCGAGGTGAAGTTTGAAGGGAATTTAATGCTGGTGCCATAACTTATTTGGTGGGAGTCTGATGGTCCAGCTAGGAACACTCATCTAAAACTTCTTGGCACTAGTTCTCCTTCATTTTTAGGTATTTAGGAAATTTTTAGGTATTTTTATTTATGAATAAAAGGGTCGTTCTTATACTTTCTTAGTTAGCTTCTTTCCAAATAGGTGAGTTGAGCTTAAGTTTGGGGTGCTAGGACCTTGCTATACACTAAGATCGTACTATCACCTACACTTAGTTTCCTTGGGAAGGTCCTTTGCGGACTTGGGGGGTTGATTTGCTCACCTTACCATGCTTTTGCTTTGCCATGTTCTGAGAAAGTTTAAAAGTTTAAGGATCCTAAATTTTAGTTGAAAAAGGCTAATATTGCTCAATTGTGTTCATATTGATTCTTCCATTTGGAATCATGTTATCATATTTCATCTCATTATTTTTAGTTCATGTCATTTTCAATTTTGTTTTGTTTTGAGTTGGTCTCTTGGCAGGGACAAGCAAGAATTTAAGACCCCAAGAGTGTGATGGTATCTTAAATACTCATTTTATCCTATGCTTTAGTTAGTTTTCTAGTGTTTTTATGTTAAATATTATTTCAATAATAAAAGTTCATGCCTTAGTCAAGGTCATCCATTTGATGGAATTGTGCAAAATTGGTGGAAAAACTGCTACAGAAGCAGCTACTGTATTTTGACGTTTCAGATATCATATGAGCTCCAATTGAAGCAAGATTTATATGTATGGATTCTACACTTCAGAGCTTTCCATGGATACCAAGAACACAAAATTGGAGTTCGAACAAAGAAGTTATGCAAGTTCCAAAACTTGAAGAAAATCAGCAAACATTGCAGCACCTTCAGCAGGAGAGGCTACTGTATTTTGATGTTTTCAGACATCATATGATCTCCTATTGCATCAATCCATATATGGATGGATTTTAGACTTCAAGAGCTTTCCAACGGTACCAAGAACACCCAAATTGGAGTTTGGATGACAAAGTTATGGTCTTACGAAGTTGGAGCAAAAACAGGAAAGCTGCAGCAACGTCAGCGGCCCGTTGCGAGGCTGCAAACGCAGCATCCCGGCGTCGCGACGTTGCCAAACGAGCACGTCGCGACGTTAGAAGTCGATTACGGATGGATTTTAGCCCGTTTTGAGCCCATAATGGAGGATTTTAAAGCTCAAACCGTAGGGATTGAGGAGGGCGATTTGGAATGGTTTTTGGACCTTTTGAGAGAAGAGAACAAGCTCCTTTTAGGTGGAAACACCTAGGGCTTGTTCTTGGAGAATTTCTAGGGTTCGTTCTTTGGAAGAGGAAGAACACTTAGGAAGAAGAAGATAATGGAGGAGAAAAGGGGCTTCAACGCCAAATTTGTTTTCTCTCTTTCCTTTTAGTTTTCTTTCTTTTGATGGTTGTATTTACTTTTCCACTTATGTTTTAATTAGTTTTCTTAGAGTTTAAGATATGGCCAAAGTATATTTGTATGAACTCTCTCCTAATTTATATTGATTGATGTTTTATTTCATATTTATGTTGAGTATTTCATTTAGATGCCCAATGCTTGTGGATATTTGGCCAATATTTGCATGAATTGTGGTTTGATTCAAAATGCGAGAAGTGAGAGTTAAAAATTAGACCATTGATGATTTACCATCTAATTATCATGAGATAGAGATATAAGTGAGATTAGGTGTGGTATTAAGATTTATAGGGTTCAATGCATCCTTAGTTATGATGGTTTGAGCCAGAGATGCAGTATAACCTTTTCTAAGGGTAGTGTGCGAATGCTCGAGAGAGATTCGAATATACATTAGTTAAATCGCCATCTTCATGATGAAATTGACCATCGATTAATTGGGTTAGGAGGTTCATACATCATTGTTTAGGTGAAATCTATACCTTAAGGCTTTTAGTCTTTATCTGATCATTCTTGCATGCCTAGATTAGTGTCTTTAGTTTTCTCGATTTTCCAACATCCAAATAAAGCATAGGCTAGATTAAGTGGGTATGGCTAGCTTGATTCTCCGTGGGAACGATACTCACTTATCATTATATTACTTGAGGCGACGCGTGCTCTTGCGCACATAGGTGTACATATATACACATCACGTTTTCGGCCTATCAAAGAGGTTGTGTAATGTTTTGATACAATAGTGGAAAATGCCTAGAATTGGGAGACTAATACTTCCCTTGATACCACTAGAGTGCATAGTACGTCCACTAGAGAAGGAAAACATCATGTGAAAGAGAAGGATGACCTTCAAGCCAAAATAGCTACCTTGACTAGGAAGTTAGAGGCCATTGAAATGCAAAAAGTGAATGAGAGTGACCCACTTTGTACCCAAAGTGCGCTGGCACCTAAGGACATAGGATGGAAGACATGCATCATTTGTGATGACCCCACTCATTTGACCAGGTGCCTAATCTTCCCCAAGTCGAGGAAGCTATCCATCAGTAAACTAATGTCTCAATTCTGAAGGAAGCCCTTCAACTCTCCATGTTGGAAACTTATAATCGGGTGGAGTAAACTCCTTAACTTTAATTTGGAAGAGTGATAGAGACATTAACCTCAAGTCGAGGCAACCCACCTCAAATCCTTTCCAAAGTAACCGGGTTTTCCAAGCCAAAACTTTCGAGTCAAAATTTTCAAAACGAGGGTTTTCAAATCCAAACTCTCATTTCCAAAATCAAAGAGACTAAAGTTTTAAGTGAATCTAGCCAAATATTTCACTGTTTTCCCTAAGGAAATCAAAATCATCAACCTTACCAACCTCCACATAAAAGAAATTTGGAGGACATTGTAGCCACCAGTTTGTCCCGATCTCAACGGTCGACTAACCTTTGAATTTCGACGGCTATAAGAGTGTGTCTCAATTACTAAGTTGATCGCCTCTATGAGGAATTCTTAACAAGAAAAAGGGAAATTCCCTTCTCAACCCATTCAAAACCCCCAAGGTCAAAATAATGTTGGGAACTCAAGTCAAAATGATGGGACCTTTGAACATTGTAAGGCTATCACCACTTCGAAGTGGGAAAACAATTGATAAAACCATCAATCCCAAGGATCTTCCTAAAGAGATTTTAAAAGATTTTCAAAATGAATCAAAAAGGGATGATGATGTGATTGATGAGCCTAATGTCCCTAAAGCCGATGTTGTTGATGTAGAGTCGGATAAAGATAAAGCTAAACATGCTCCTCCTGCTCCATATCCTCATAGGTTGAGAATTCCAAAAAAATTGAATAATCATGCTGAAATTAATGAGCTATTCAAGTAGGTTAAAGTGAACATTCCCTTGTTGGATGCCATAAAACAAATCCCTTAATATGCTAAATTTTTGAAAGACTTGTGTACTATGAAGAGGAAGTTAGGTGTCCCTGATGATCCTTTATGGCCAAGACAATCCCTCGATTAGGAATAATTTGCCCCCCAAATACAAAGACCAAGAAGCCCCACCATTTCCATAGTGGTAGGAAACTCGAAGTTGGAACGTGCTTTAGTAGACTTGGGAGCGAGTGTGAATTTGTTGCCATACTCGGTGTATGTTGAGCTAGGGTTAGGAGAGTTAGAGCCTACTAACATTACCTTTTCGATTCATTTGTGAAGTAGTGTGAAGATTCCTAAAGGTATAGTGAAGGATGTATTGGTGCAAGTGGATAGGTTCTATTTTCCTGTGGACTTTATCGTACTTGATACTCAGCCTGTGGTGAGTTAAGGGAGTCAGCTTCCAGTGATACTTGGCAGGCCTTTCTTAACCATTGCTAATGCCATTATACATATAGGGGAGGGTTGATGACTTTGTCTTTTGGAAACATGGTATGAACTTGGGCATTTCAATGTTATTAGGAAGTAGGAGTTGAAATGAAGATATTCTGAGAGTGAATGATAGAATCTGTCATACATGAATGCCCTGAGTCAATTTTCATGTGATGACCCTCTCGGAGTCTTGTCTAGTGAGCCACTAAGTGTGTTGAGGTAACCACACAGTAGATTCTATCTCATATTTGAGAGCCTGGATGAGGTAATGAAACCGTGGGTTGACACCTAGATTTAATTGCCTCCAATTGAGGAAAGGGTTTTAGTCTAAGAGAAACCACTAAGCTTGAATTAAAGCCTCTACCGTCTCATCTCAAATACTCATTCCTAGGAAGTGAAGAGACTTTCCTTGTGATCATATCTTCCTCTCTATATCTTGATCAAGAGACAACAATTTTAGAAATTCTGAAGGCCTACCAAACCGCCATAGGGTGGACCATTGAGGACATTAAGGGGATTAGCCCTTTGATTTGCACTCATAGGATTCACTTGGAAGAGGATGTTAAACCATCTAGGCAACCACAGCATAGGCTAAATCTGGTCATGAAAGAAGTTGTCAAGAAAGAGGTTTTGAAACTCCTAGATGTAGGTGTCCTTTACCCTATTGCGGATAGGAAGTGGGTAGCCCATCAGTAATTGACAAAAGTACGGGAGCCATTTGTGGTGGCGAATGAACATAATGAGCTCATACCCTCTGGGATATATAGGTTGGAGATTGTGCATAGATTATAGGAAACTTAATGTTGGCACTAGAAAATATCATTTCCCCTTACCATTTGTGGACCAAATGTTGGAGAGAGTCGTTGGGCATGAGTTTTATTACTTTCTTGATGATTTATAAAGTGCAATCCAAATTGAGATAGCGTTAGAGGATCAGGAGAAAACCATTTTCACATGTCCTTTTGGCATGTTTTCCTTTAGGAAAATGCCCTTTGGATTATGTAATGCACCGAGAGCTTTTCAGCGGTGCATGATGGATATTTTCAGTGGTATGATACAGAAGATTATGGAGATATTCATGTATGATTTCTCTATCTTTGGAGATTCATATGAGGATCACAAGGCTGAGGAAGTTTGGAAAGATGTGAAAGGAGAAAAATCTGGTTACAAATTGAAAAAAGTGTCATTCTTGGTGACACAAGGTTGTGTTGGACATGTAGTGTCAAGGAAGGAATAGTGGTAGACAAGGCCAAAGTTGAGTTGATCTCTAATTTACCTACTCCTAAATGTGTTAAAGACATACAGTCCTTCTTAGGTCATGCGGGGTTTATAGGAGGTTCATGAATTCGATTACCATAGCTGTCCACTTATGCGGTTGCTTGCCAAGGATGTCATTTTTGAATGGTCACAAGCATGTGAGGAGGCTTTTGAAAATTTGAAAAGTATGTTAGTCTCGCCTCCTATCATGTGACCTTCTATTTGGGACCTCCCTTTCGAAATCATGTGTGATGCTAGTGATTATGCCGTAGGAGCTATCATAGGGCAAAGAGAAGATAAAAAAACTTTTGTGATCTATTATGCTAGCAAGACTCTAGATTCCTCCCAGTCCAATTATACTTTTCTATTTTTATGCTCTTGAAGGTTGTTCAATGTTCCTTGCACCTTTTTGAAGTGTCTTTGGATGTAGAGAACTGACCATGTTTTGAGCAAGCACTTATGCGTTTTCACTTCAAAGCGAGCCAGAATTTCAAAGCAATTAGCTGGCCCTGCTCAAATCTTGTTCTTCCTCTCCCTCAACCTAAGGAATGGTTCTCAGTTTGATTAAGGACTTTCAAAGTTGCGGGGATGGTCACTCGAGGTTTATGGCGCAGCAGAGCGGTTCCATGCATCTAAAGAGTGAGGTATGCGGGGTGAAGGTGAGTGAGTCTTTGGAAATGTGAGTGTGGTGCATGCTCAAGGCATTAAGGTGTAGAGGAAGGTGAGTACGTGCGGGTATGTCAGTCTGGTACTTTCAGAAGCTATTAAAGGCCAGGTGGATGTGGAGTGCCGGTGCGAAAATGATCTGGAGTGCGGGTGCTCGAGATTCAACTTCAGTGTATCCAAAATTATGATATTTATGCAAAACCTACGTTGTCTTTTGCTCCCCCCATTCGTGTAGCTATTTGGGGGGGGGGGGGTGGTGAGTATTTAAGCCCTCTTTAGCTGAGTTGAGTTGAGGACACATAGCTCCTAAGTTAGAAGTTTCAGTTTTAGTTAGGACCTCTCTTTTACAGGGTTTCTTGCAATTTCTACCAACAGATCACTGTTTGTTCTTGTAGTTAATCACTTGTAATACTTGGTAGACTTTTAATATAAGCTTCATCTCTAAACTTGTTTCATTCGGGTTTACATTAATCTATAGCATTTATTTCTCTTCTACTTGCATTTATGTTGGATGTTCTTGCATTTATTAGTCATTTCCTAGCTTTAATGGAGTTCTAAACCTCCAAGATAGGATTCGAAAGGTGGAAACTCATCACCCGACAAGGTAACAATACTCTCTCACCCATTGTGCTTATTAAAGTTATATAAATGTGAAAATACTTACTACATTTCTCTCTAAATGCTCGGTTGGCATATTCTTGACAATGTGAACAAGGGAATCTTGGTACACATTGTGCTTGAACCTAAATGCATGCTAAGTGTTTGTATAAATTTTTTAAGTGAGAATTTGACATCATTCTCCTATCCTTTTTTTTGTAAAAAGCTTTTAAAGTCATATCTTCCATCAAAGACCATTCCTCAATGGATCCTAGATGAGAATATAAGTGAGAGATGCTTGTTGCCTAGTTGTGGATAATTGGAAACCCTAGAATCCTATCACTCGTCTTTCTTATGGATAATATAATCTTAAATCAATCAGTTACCAAATAAAACAATCAAAACCCCCCATGATTTACTTTATTTGCACATTCATTGGATATTAATACCTAAGGATCCTTTTAGAACCCCACTCTCTGTGGAGATGACCTGTGGACTTCCCATAGAATTATTATGCTTGGCGATATTGAGTTCCTATGCTTGGGATCATATTAAGTACACCATAGAGGGATAAGCATCTTGCTCCAATTAGGTTTCATGGATATAGACTATGCCATTAGGAAAGATGAGCCCCCGGCTATCTCGGCTACCAGCACTAAAACTGCTATTGAGTTGTATGAAAACTAGGAGAGGTCTAATCACCTCTTCGTTATGTTCATTAAAGCTCACATTTATGCTAGTATACATGGTTCTATTGAGAAGCATGATAAGGTTTAGGACTGGTTAAAGGTAATTGATGATCAATTTGCCAAGTCCATGAAGTCTCTCACCAGTACCCTTATTATTTAGTTCTCCACCCTTAGGCTCACTGGAGTGAAAGGTGTGCGTGATCACATAATGCGCATGATGGACATAGCGACTCAGTTAAAGAACCTAGAAGTAACCATATCAGGAGTCCTTCCTGGGTCCAATATATTCTATGTACTCTCCTCCGCAAGTATAATACATTCAGGATCTCTTATAACACGAATGGGGAGGATTAGTCCAATTAGCGAACCGTGTATGTATTTGCAAGAGGAGGAGCGACCCTTGTGGAACAAAGAGAGAAGATTAACACTCTTCCAGGCAGTAAAAGGAAGAATAATGCTGGAAACGAGGAAATGGCAAAGTTAACTTAAGGTATTAGAAGGAATCCATGTGTGTTTCTTTTTTAAAGAAGGACAATGAAGGAGCGTATTGCAAAGCATAAGTAAGCGAAAAGAAAGGTACTTATTTTTCATTCGTATGTTATGAATCAAATTTCACAAATGTTAATCATAACATTTGAAAAGTTTGGTTCTACAATCCATGTTTCAAATACCTTACGGGTATGAAAAACCTCAAGAAGTCGGTGGGCAGTGAGTGTTGCATCCATTCGGGAGGGAGGTCAAGCTCACATGTGGAAGCCATTAGGACTTGTAATTTAAAGTTGTCAAGCGATTTTGTTTTGCAGTTGGAAAAGACCTTCTATGTACTGGTTTTCTAGGAATTTGACAATTTCGAGTACTGTACCCTTAGGAGGATTTCTTGTAACTTTGAGATAAGACACGTTATTAATAAGCGAGAGGTTATTGGATATGGTATTTTGTGCTTGATGGTCTTTATTACAGTTGCAAGATAATAATGCTTATAACTCATTAAGTCTAATTGCTGGTATTAAACAAAGTGTTATGAATGAAGAATCCTCCTTATTATGGCACTGGAGATTGGGACACATCTCTATTCAAAGGATTAAAAGGTTAGTAAATGAAGGGGTACTAAGTTCCCTGGACTTTATCGACTTTGAGACATGTTTGGATTGCATTAAAGGAAAGCAAACCATCAAGTCTAAAAAGGGTACAACAAGGAGTAAACATTTGTTAGAAATCATACAAACAGACATTTGCTATCCTGACATGGACAAGAGTGATCCGAAATACTTCATCACCTTCATTGATGACTACTCACGTTATATGTATCTCTACATGCTTCGTTTTAAGGGCGAAGCGCTGGAAGCCTTTAAGGGATTCAAAGTTGAAGTAGAGAAACAATGCGGGAAACAAGTAAAGATAGTGAGGTAAGATAGAGGTGGAGAGTACTATGGTAGGTACACTGAGAATGGACAAGCACCAGGTCCATTATCTAGGTTTCTTCAAGAGCATGGGATTGTTGCCCAATACATTATGCTTGGTTCTCTAGACAAGAATGGTGTGGAAAAATAAAGAAGCCGAACTTTAATGGACATGGTAAGGAGTATAAGGAGTAACAGTTATCTTCCTCATTTCTTGTGGACTGAGGCACTAAAGACGACAGTGTATATATTAAACTGGGTTCCGACCAAGGTCGTCCAAAAGACACCATTTGAGTTATTTAAAGGTTGGAAACCTAGTTTGCGACATATACGAGTATGGGGATGCCCGGCTAAAGTGAGAATTTATAATCCACAAGAAAAGAAACTTGACCCAAGGACTATAAGTGGGTATTTCATTGGATATGCCAAGAAGTCCAAAGGTTATAGATTCTATTGTCCTTCTCACACCACTAGAATTGTGGAATCAAGAAATGCGAAGTTTCTCGAGAATGACTTAGTTAGTGGGAGTGGTCAATTTCATGACACCTTGTCTGAAAGAGATCACTCTTAAGGTCAAGACCCTGGTCCAAGTCATGGATTAACTATCAAACGTACCCATGAGGTAGAAATGGGTATAAGACAACCAACCATCCAGGTTCCACATACTTCTGAACCTATAGATCACGTTGTCGAGGAACCAAAAAATGTTGAACAACTGATTGAGTAGACGGTTGAGTAACAAGTCCCACATGAAGAAACAACATTAAGGAGATCTACTAGGGTCAGAAATTCAGCTATTCCTAGTGATTATGCTGTGAACTTACAAGAATCGGATTACAACATAGGAGCCGAACATGATCCAGAAACGTTTTCATAAGCCATAAGTTCTAAAGAATCTGAATTATGGTATAAAGCCATGAAAGATGAGATGAATTCTATGGCCTTTAACAGAGTTTGGGATCTCGTTGAGTTGCTTTATGGTGTAAAAACCGTGGATATGGTAGGTCTTTAAGACTAAAGACTCACGAGCGACATTGAGAGACATAAAGCGAACTCGTGTGAAAGGAGTTGAAATCAAGGAAGGAATCGAGCTACCACCGACTTTTCTTGGTATCAAGAAAGATTCTCTTCGAGTAATCATGGCTTTAGTAGCTCATTTTGACTTGGTGCTGCATCAGATGGATGTGAAAACTGTCTTTCTTAATGTTGGACTAGAGAAGGAGGTTTACATGAAACAACCTGAAGGATTCTCCTCTAGTGCCAATGAACACTTAGTTTGCAAGCTTAATAAATCCATATACGGTTTGAAACAAGCGTCCCGATAGTGGTATCTAAAGTTTCATGAGGTTATCTCTTCTTCCAGTTTTGAAGAGAATGTCATGGATAATTGTACAAGGTAAGTGGGAGTAAGATATGTTATCTTGTTTTATACGTGGATGATATATTGCTAGCAACTAATGATGTGGGAACATTATACGAGGTGAAACAATTCCTCTCAAAGAACTTTGATATGAATGATATGGGTGAGGCATCTTATGTCATTGGCATAAAGATCCATAAGGAAGATATCGAGGCATTTTAGGTTTGTCTCAAGAGACCTATATTAACAAAGTCTTAGAGAGATTTCAAATAAAAAATTGTTCACAAAGTCTAGCTCCCATAGTGAAGGGTGATAGGTTCAGTTTAGACCAGTGCTCGAGGAACAATCTTGAGCGGGAAAAGATGAGAGACACTCCATATGCTTAGGCTGTTGGAAGTCTCATGTATACACAATTTTGTACTAGAATCACGACGTATATCTTTGTTGGAGTATAGGCGAGATATAAAATAATCTAGAGATTAGATCACTAGAAAGGCTGAAGAAAGTGTGCTGACACCTTCAGGGTACAAGCACTTCATGTTGGCTGTCTGAGCCAGATTTGGTTACTTGGAGGTGATTGGATACTCGGGCATTGACTGCGGCTGCGTGGACTCCCGCCAAGTCCACATCGGGTTATATTTTTATGCGCACAGCAAAAGTGGAGTTGTGTCGGAGGAGCATAGGCGGTTATGAAGACCGCTTCCACTATCAGTAGAGTTAGTTTTACGTTTTTTAGGCCACTTCACATGGTGTTTGGCTCAAGAGTTTCATTACTGGCCTGAGAATCGTTGATTCCATCTAGAGGCCACTGAGATTATACTGTAACAACCCAGCTGCTATTTTTCTGGCTAAGAATGACAAAAGTGGGATTCGAAATAAAAACATCGATATAAAGTACTTAGCCATCAAGGAACATGTTAAAGAACATAAAGTGGCTATTGAGCACATAAGCATTGAGTTAATGGTTGCAGATCCTCTGACTGAAGGCATGCCAATAAAAAATTTCAAGGATCATGTAACCAATATGGGACTTGTGTTTGTTTTGTAATCTCACTTTCATATGTACATATTCAGTTTTTCTTATGGGAATTCTTATTCGAATGTTTCTCATAAAGTTGTGCACATTCAGTTTATTGTGATTAGAGAAATATCATTAAGTTATGACCTAGAATAAACATAAGGTTAATTCATAAAGATTAAAAGTCGTTATTTAAAGGGACAAATATACTATGATACATGGTAGATAATACTCGCTATTAGAGGACTTTTCGCCATGATTCATATGTTGTTACTTGTGAATTGGATGTTGAATTTATGGACCAAGTGGGAGAATGTTGATTAAGTCTTCCAACGGCCAGGAGGATTAAGTCCTCCTATTAGTGGCCTATTTTTGTGGCCCATTATTTCCACGTTAGGGAGTGGAATAAGTGGTCAGATCCACTTTCTAATAACTGTTGTATAGGGTGATGGCTCCTTATATATATGGTGACTTATCTAATTGGTCCCTGGTTACCACATTCGAGAAATTCATCCAGCACCATCAAGAGAAAGAGTTCCAAGTGCTAGAAGATCCTTCAGATTCTTTGTTTAAATTTAACAATCATGGTTGGAGGTATGATCAATTAGCTTCAGCATTTAATATAATTTCTCTGTTCTTATTTCGATATTCTAAATATAAAATGATGAAGAGGTGCCCTAATCATACAAACTTATGTATGATACATGGTTGCAAATCGTACACATGAACCAAAAGTTGATCAAACAAAAAACTTAGTTGAGCAAGGAGAAAAATGAACTTCTTAAGAAGGTGCATTCCTATTAGGTGTGAATTTACATAACATTTCAGCATGCTTTATACGTTCATTATGAGCTTTTGATGCTAAATTCACACCTAGATCATGCAAATTTATCATAATTTCTCTCCTTATGCATTTTGCAGAAATCATGTTGAAACGAAGTACTGGAGCAAGAAACACCGTAAGGAAAAGGCAAAGTGTAGTGACGGTGCATCTTAAGCGACATTGGATTATATGCCATGGCATGGAAACAAGCACCTTGGAGCACAAGAATGTGACGTATAGCTTATTGGACTTGGATGTCGTGGCATCGAAAGAGATCGAGGATGATCGATCCTGTATCTCGACATTGGATTGAATGACATGGCATTGAAGCAGAGAAGAAATTAGCACAAGTACTGATATGCCGCGGCATCTAGAGAAAGTCTAGAATTTTTTAAGCCTCATTTAGCTACAATGTTGCGACATTGCGGCCTAGATTTGACAATTTTGCTATTCTCAACAAATTTTCAAGGCCCATTTCCTAAGACACTATAAGCTACCTATTTCTTTGTTTTTAGGGTTGGAACTTCAAAGGAGAGAACACTCTCCTAGTGTTTCTCCTTTCTTCTTCTAGAATCACATTAGGGTTTTGATTTTGAGTATTTTACTTTGGATTTGGATCGGATTTAGGAGATCCAATCTATTAATGACATCTTCTGGGAGATTTATGGAGATTTGAAAATTGGAAGAAGAAGAGCAAAGATTAAAAATCATCAACCCATTAGAGTTTCTTCTCCCATTTTCTTCATGTTTTAAGTTTTTCTTATTCTGTTTTAGCTCATAATGATGTTCTAAATCATTATCATAGGGTTATGACTGTAATTTGGACATGAACCTTATATTAATGTTTTGATTTTTATTTCTTTTGTCAATTAGTTGTTAATTGCTTATTGATTCATGCTTGTGCTTATTTGTATTGATTCTTGATCACTTTCAATATGTTATGTGACCTGTTGCAAGATCTGAAAGGTGAGTAAAAGGTTAGACCTAGGTGAATCAACTTAATTTGCTGGATAATAGAGATATTAACAAGATTTTTGAGGCATAATTGAGTTTCCTTGGACTTAATGCATCACTAGTGCTTGGGGTTGAGCTGAGAAGCAATATACCTAGCGTTAGTTGGTAGATCATTAGCTTTCAAGAGAGGTTAATGATTAACATTGTGAGACTTGCCTTGAGCATATGTTCTAATTAATGATTGAGATGAGATTAGTCTTAATATTTGGGGATTGTCCATTTACATCAAAATCTTAGGGCCACCTTTTATCTAGTAGCTTTTTCCTTTAGAAAATTATAATTATGTTTTTCCTTGATAGTCATTTTGTTTTTGGAAATCTCAGAATCCTTCTTTTACTTAGCTTGGATATAAGAGAAATCGTCCCAATTCCAGTAGTTAGCACCCAACTCCTTGTGGTTCGATATTCGGACTCCTTGAGTCCACTATATTACTTGTAGACCCGTACACTTGCAGATATATTTTCACATCATAGTTGGTATAGCTGATAAGCAACCAACAATTCACTAGAGACAAAAATAATGACATACAAGCTGAATTGAATTAGTTAAAGAAGTCAGTCAAAATGCTTAATTCTAGAAGTTCAAAACTAGATCAGATTTTGAGTCTTGGAAAAGCTGCAGTAGATCATACTGGATTGGGTTACACTAGTACAAGATCCAACTTGAAAACAATACTTGTCAAGCCAAAAATTCAGTTAACCCTCGAGAATCTAAACATAAGTCGGATATCCTTTTATAGATTTGAAGAAAAGAGTATTAAAGCCCTATGTTTTTTCTTGAGATAAAGCCAATTGTTATATATTACTCCAAGGGTCTTCAAACACGATTTAGAAAGTGACCTCGTCCCCTTGAATAAATTGAATAAAAAGCCATAAGTAGAGATGTTGTGTGACGCCCCAAAACCCGGGGGTCCGTTGATAACCCGTCAACCTGCGGAATATTCGTGGATGTCGGGTAACGACTTCACTCATAAGCTCAGGCGAGTCTCAGCACATCTGAGGGCTCTGCCCAAAACCTAACCCATCTCAAACAATCAACAATGACCACCTGGGTCACATGCGAGTAAAATAGCTAGCCGCGGGCTGCATCAAAAGACTTCATAAAATACATCAACTATCTGCAATAGTTCAAGAGATAATAAATTACTCTTAATACAAACATATATTAAAAGTTTACAATTTCTAATACATGTTATACAAAATGACAATGCCAAAGCCACAAGTCGGCTTTCTTCTAACACGCGGCCTCTAGTGAGTGCCGCCTTCCCGATCACTCCCTGTACCTGAAATGGTGATCCCTCGACAGGGTGAGCAAAGCCTAGTAGAGATAATTTCCTACCTGGGTTACTTCCCACCTAAGTGCACATGCATGGCAAACAATCACATTCAAGCAATTTCATGAACCTACTCGAATGTCTACATGACCAACCCCATGTCCCGAGTCCTCACCGACTCCCTCACATATGCCTAAGCCGACCGCAGTAAAATATCCGCTTTCAAAACAAAAGCTTTTGTTCCTCGAAAAATCACTACAACCGACCCCCAAGAAAATATCGACTACCCCTCCGAGGCGTAATTGCCGGATATTTCTCCTAAAACAAGCCATGATCCTTATCTATGATTTGTTGACAACTTCCATGGCAAATATACTCTGAAAATCTTCCTTGAAATTTTCACAACATTCGCTTTTCTCAAGAATTTTCCAGTGCATGTCATGCACTCACTCCTAATATTCCTAGTGGTGCCTCAAGGCATATGGAATGCATGATGCCAATTCCAACACATTCTCATGCTAATATATTCACATGCATATATATTAACATAATTAATTCACATGCATCATGTTATGCAAATTCACAATCAATACACCAAAATTAGCTCACACGCTAATTAACAAACACAAAGAATTCATTCCTCAATCACTCAACATCATAAAAATCACACCAAAATTCATATCATCATTCACATGAACAAAGGAAACCTCGTTAATGCTCACGGCCACACAAATAGGAATTTTCTCCCACTCCTAGCTCAAAGCCAGACCGAATTTACGCTAAAAACGAGCCTCGTAATATTCCTAACCATTTACACATGGCTCTTAACCAAAGAATAATGCAAGGAAAAGGACGTCCTACCTCTTGAGTTGCCTAACTCCACCAAATCAGTGTCCACGCATAGCCCTCGCCGCGCAGAACAACTTTCCTTCTGTTCTGTCGAGAACCGATGCCCGAATGGTCAAATCTGCAGCAGGCGTGCTCTCTCTCTCTAAAACTCAAATGCCCAAACACCGTCTGCTTTCTCTCGTCTCCGCACCTTTTCCCTTTTCCCTTTTCCATTTGAGAAGACAACTATTCAAGTTTGTCTTATTATCATTAACATTTCAAATAATTCCCATCATGTTCCTTCTTCTAGATTTTTGACACTTGGCACTATCTAGGCCGTCCATTTCCATCATCTCTCTACTCATGCAACATGTGTCACATGAGTACATGTAGTGGGTGACTTTGTCACATCACATGTCTCTCAAACCCATTTTGATGTAAAGACCGGCACTCTGTCTCGAAAACGTGAAATTCCGATTGTCTCGACCAAGTGGTAGCTAGATTTTGGTGAGACGATCTAACGATGTAGTCCGCTTGTTATCCGAGATCTAGAAAAATTTCGGGTTTTGACCGAAATTACGATTTTACCCTTTTTCAGAAAATTGGAATTTTCTCGGGTCTTACATGTTGTGTCTCTGTCCCCTTGGTTATATGGAACCAAAAGCCGTAAAAAAAAAGGAAAGTAACCCAATCCCCTTGATTATAAAAGAACCAAGAGTCGTAAGTTTTAACACTATAAGGAAATAACCTTGATAGGTTCGAAAGTTCTCACAAGAACCATAAAGTGAAGAAAACTTGACAAAAGAATTGCTATCATCAATGTCTACTAAACAAATACATCAAAGGCCTCTTATATAGCTTAACAAACCCTATTAACTAAGAAAGAAAGGAAAATTTTGCTGAAATTCAGTCTTGACACACAAATTACCAAAACTGAAATTGGAAAACTACCAAAGCAACATGAAGATAATTTATTCTTTTCCTGAATGAATGTCTATCCTGGATATTTTGACCATAACAGTCTAAATGGACAAATAACAACTTGCACAAGAATTGACAAGTTTGATCATATAACTTGTAAAACTGAAACTCTCCAAAATAGGTTTTTGATTATGAATGAATTATGGAGCCAATATGGAGCACAAATTTTATTTGATTTTATGGTCCTTTTAATTGCCAAAATCATGTGGATTATTTCCATCAATAGCCATGATAACATTTATGGACTTTTGAACTTCCTTGTTGGCTCCAATTCTTTCAAAGTCTTGATTTTACTTGGGCTCTTCTTTAAAGGCTGGGTTAGCCTAAATAAACTCCTCCATAAGCTCATTTAACACCTCTTGAAGCTGCTTTTTGGCCCTTACTCTTGTGATTGGCTCAATTGGAATTTAAAGTAGATCCTTTTTACTTTGATTTTGGCCCACGTTATCATCATTCCCCTTCCTCAAAAGATTCATCCTCGAATCTGAACCCACATCAAAATGTGAGAGATCATAAACAATGAAGGTGGCACTAACATTATACTCACCTGGAAAGTCTATCTTGTCAGCATAGTCATTGATTTGCTCCAATACTTGAAATTGACCATTTCCTCATGGATTTAACTTAGAATGCCTATGAGATGGAAATCTTTCCTTTCTCAAATGTACCAAAACCCACTCTCTAGGTGGGAAGACGACCTTTCGACTCATTTTGTTAGCTTTTTTTTTGCATAGTGCTCATTCTTTTTCTCAATTTATTGTCGAACAATCTCATGTAGTTTCTTCACCATCTTCGTATTTCGATGTCCATCTAAACTTTCATTTTCATTCATTGGTAATGGCAGAAAATATAAAGGAGTTAGTTGATTAAGACCATAAACAATTTCAAAAGGAGACATGTTAGTTGTGGAATGAACACTCCTATTATATGCAAATTCAATGAATGGAAAACAGTCTTCTAAACTTTTAAGATTCATGTGAATTATTGTCCTTAAAAGAGTAGACAAAGTCCTATTTACTAATTCAGTCTATCCATTAGTTTTAGGGTGACATGTTGTTGAAAACAAAAGTTTAGTTCCCAATTTCCCCCACAAAACTTTCAAAAGTAGCTTAAGAACTTAGCATCGCGATAAGAAACAATAGTTCTGAGAACACCATGCAAGCAGATAATTTCTTTAAATAACAAATCAACCACATTAGTTGCATCATCGATTTTATGACAAGCAATGAAATGCGCCATTTTGGAAAACCTATTGACAATTGCGAAGATAGAATCCCTGCCCCTCTTTAATCTGACGAACTCTAGAATATAGTCTATATAAATATCTACCCAAGGTGTTGTTGGAACAAGTAGAGGTGTATACCAACCATGAGGCAAAAACCTAGATTTGGCGTTCCTACATGTTATGCAACTAGAACAAATTCTTTCCACATATTTTCTCAATTTTGGCTAAAATAAATGCTCATGTAAAGTGTCAAGTGTTTTCTTAACACTAAAATGCCCCATTACCCTTGCTATGTGCCTCACGAACAAGAAACTCCCTCATAGAACTATTAGGTACTAAAAGTTTGTTCTCTTTAAACAAATACCCTTCTAGTGTATAAAATTTCCCAAAGGCAGATTTTTCACTTGCTCCATAAATAGTTGCAAAGTCATTATCATTATCATACATATCTTTCACATACTCAAAACCAAAAATCTTTGCCTCAAGAATAGAGAGAAGTGTGTACCTTCGGCACAAAGCATCAACCACTATGTTGTTCTCACCTTTTTTATATTGGGTGAAAAAGGGAAAAATTTCAATAAATTCAATCCACCTGGCTTGGTGTTTGTTCTATTTCACTTGTCCATTTAAGTGTTTCAAGGACTCATGATCCGTGTGGATGAAAAACTCCTTTGGCTAAAGGTAATGTTGCCATGTTTGTAAAACCCTCACCAAAGCATAAAGCTCCTTTGGATACTTCAAGGCAACACCATTGAGCTTTTCACTAAAGTAATCAATTGGCTTCTTTTCCTACATCAAAGCAACACCAATACCTATTCCCGACGTTTCACACTCAATTTCAAAAATTTTTGAAAATTTTGGCAAAGCAAGCACAGGAGTAGTACACAATTTATCTTTAAGCAATTGAAATGCATCCTCGTGTTCTACTCCCCATTTAAAATTAACAATTTCTTTATCATTTTAGTGAGTGGTGCGGCTATTATGCTAAAGTCTTTAATGAAACAACGTTAAAAACTAGTTAAGCCATGAAAACTTCTTACCTCGGATATGGTCTTTGGTATTGGCCATTCCTTGATTACCTTTAACTTTTCCTCATCAACTTCAATCCCATTTGCACCAACAACATATCCCAACAAATTCACTTTTGCATTACAAAATAACACTTTTTGAGGTTGGAAAATAGCTTTTCTTTCCTTAAAACCTCAAGAACAGATTTTAAATGGTCGACATGTTCTTCCAAACTTTTGCTATATACTAAAATGTCATCAAAATAGATAACAACAGAATTTTCGAGGAAAGCTTGCAAAACATGATTAATCAATCTCATGATGTACTAGGTGCATTAGTTAAGCCAAATGGCATTACTAACCATTCGTACAATCCATATTTAGTTTTGAAAGCAGTTTTCCATTCATCTCCTTCTTTCATTCGGATTTGATGATAACCACTTTTCAAATCAATTTTTGAAAATAGCTAAGATCCATGTAGCTCATCAGTGATCATCTAACTCTAGGGAAGGGATTATCACATTTCTGTAATGTTGTTTGGAGGAAATGACAATCAATACACATCCTCCATGAACCATTCTTTTGCACAAGGAAAGATATAGGTACAAAGATACATGGATCATGCCTTCACACATATCCTTTTGCCATTGATTCCTCCACTTACCATTGAAGCTCCTTCGTCTCCTTGGGATTAGTCCTATATGTAGGTTGATTTGGGATTATAACTCCAGGACCAAAGTCAATTTGGTGGTCAATGCGCCTAACGAGTGGTAAACCACTAGGAATTTCATTGGGGTACATCCTCGAACTCTTGTAACAAAGAAGAAAAGACACTAGGTAAAGAAGAATCAAGATCGTTAATGTTCAAAAGCGCCTCTTTGTATAAAAGTGAAAACATAGGCTTGTTAGTATAAAAACCATTCTTTATCTCACTCTTTTTTTGCATAGAAGCTTTCTTTTCTTTTTGTTTCCTCTCATTTTTCTTTGTTCACTTTTAGATCATTTTTTCTTTCACTCTCTCTTTCTTTCACTCTCAGCCTTCTTCAATTTCTTTTTTCCCTCTTGCTTTGGCTTCCTCTTTTCTTTTCTTTATTTTTCTTCAATTTTTTGAATCACTTGCTTAGACTCACTTTGATCTTCATAACACTCAGCTCTAAAAGCACGGAACAAGAGTTACAAGCTTGATGTCCTTTATGAAATTGAAACAATTCTTGAAACCATCATGGTTGGCTCTTCTATCAAATCGTCAAGGCATGCCTAATAAGATGTGAGAAGCATACATAGGGAAAACATCACAAAGAACCTCATCATGATACTTCCCAATTTAAAATGGCACAAGCACTTGCTTTTGCACCCTCACTTCCACATCATCATTCCAACTACCAACTTATATGGCCTAGGTGTATAAGCAGCTGGTAATTGTAGCTTCTCAACTAACAAGGCACTACACACATAGCCGTAATCCTACCACATCAATAATCAAACTACAAACCTTATATTAACATGGAAGGGAAGAAGAAATGTTTTCATGTTGTTGCTCTAATGTCATCCTCCTTCACTCCGGGCACTCAAAACACGTTTTTCACCAACGCCTCCTTCCACCCCGAAACTCCAAATCAATACTAGACATCATGGTGGCATCGGCTCCTTTCACTATCCATCATGATTTCTCCTCCACGTATCACCATGGTTCTCTTGTTTGTGCAATGGGTAGAAATATGACCTATGCCATGACACTTAAAACATTTAATATCTCGATTATGTTTTTAGGTCTCGGGTCTGCATTTGTTAACTACAACATCGTCTTTTTCTTCTTTGTTGTTTCAATCTTGGGTTTGGAAGTTCTCCATCATCCTTTCTCCACTCGACTATGAATAACTTTGCCCAAGTCGTATATTCTCAATAATTCTTCTTGTAATCGACGCTCCACCTTGATCACTATATGCAGCAAGTCTTCCATCTCCACATAATGCTGCAACTCTGTGATGTTGGCGATGTATGATTTGGCTTATCAAAATCTTGCATCAGGCTTCACGACATCCTCCTCAACATTCGCCCTGATCATCAAAGAATCACCCGACGTGGATCAAGAGTTGTTCCTCATCAAGTTATCAAAAGAGTCTAGGAGGGATCCTAAGGGTGTATCCTAAAAGTTGACAAGATATCCTTACTTCTAGAACCCAAGCTAAACCCTGACCCACAAGAGGATCACCTATGTGGTGCCTGTGACCAACTAGTATGTCGACTTCATTCGACAATCGTGAACCCTAGAAATCCCTTAGATCACCCAAGATGTGTGTTGACTTAGTGAAACTAATCCCCTAAGGCTTCCTATATACTATAAGTTTCGACTCTTAGTTTAATTCTCTTCTTCAAGCTCGGTGACCACAACGTTCTCCAAAATTAATTCTTTTAGGCAAGAATTCACTTTAGTCACTTCCGAAAGAATACCCATCTTATGGACAATTGATAAGCGATTTTGTGTTATATAAAATAGTACGCTTATATGGGCAAGTGCATGCATCACCTCAAGTAATATAATGAAAGTATAAATATCGTCCCATGGATATTGGGTTCCTAAGTATTGAAATTGGGTAATCCTAGCTTTATTTGGATGGTGGAAAATAAGAGAATAAAAAGTAAAACTAATAAACTAAAATCCTAAGCTAACATGTAAGGATAAAAATAAAAGTGAGAGTCATGGTTTAGATTTCATTTAGTTAATCATTATGTATTAGTCTAATTTATCCCCCCGCCACTGTACTTGAATCACTATTAATGGTGTTTCAGCTATTGTATATGTAATCTTTGAGAATCCATAATTCACTCCCTTAGAGCTTAGGTATTTTGCATCTTTAGTTTCAACCCAAAGTCCTAAGAGCCCACGAACTTTGAAACCTTAATTACCACACAAACCATGAGAAATTCTTATCAATGGCAATTGTGATGTTTCAATCATGGTCTAATTCAACTCTCTAATTTCTCTAGTCTTAAATTGAACCATAATCATGTTTCAACATGATTAATCATCAACATTTATAAAGGAAATATACTAGAACATTTAATAGAACTATAATCCAAACATTAAATGAAGAGTAAATCAAATCCCAAATACATAAATCCTAACTAAACTACATCTAAAACCCTAGAAAACGGGATTAGTTCATTGAGGATAGAAAAACAACCAAAGAAAATGAAGAAAAACAAGACAATAGGAGAAGAGGATAGATGAAACCCATTTCTTCTCTTAAAATCTTCTTCTTCAAGGCCAAAAATCGATTCCCCAAGAGAGATTTGCCTTTGAGTGTTTCCAACCAAAGGGTCTTCTTCCTTGCCTCCAAGAGCTCCTCTCGAACTCCCCTTCTGCTCCACTCCTCCTCTCCGGTTCTCAAAATGCCTTAATTTGATCCCTTTATGCCAAAAACCCCATGAGCGAAATAAATGGGCTTCAACAAAGAAAATGGGCCTCGGCATCACTCTGTAGCGTGATGGAGCTGGTGTTACGGCATGGCGGAAAATGGGAAGCTACTGGAGGAGAAGAATCCAAACCACACTGAAGCATGAAAATACCCACGTTGTAGCGTGTTTCCACGCTAAAGCGTGAGAGCACTCACGCTAAAGAGTGAGAGCACTTACGTTGTAACATGAGTGGCTCACGCCTCAACGTGAGTTACTCACGCTTTTACCAGTAACATCTGCTTTGGCCTTCTTCACTCCTTCCTTTATAACTACTTCATCCGGACTTCGAATCACTCGATCTTGGTGTCTATGGAAAGCCCTCGGAGTCTAGAATCTGCCCATTCCAATGAGGGTGCCATAGAGGGACATCACACAGGCAAAATGATCACATGTTTTCCATGACTGCATGATTACTTTGCTGATTTTTCTTCGATTTCACTTGTTTCCGCCTAATAGTTGGCCTAATCACAAAATTGGGAAAATATAGCATTAGGACTTTTATTTATATCATTAAACTAATAAAACCTAAGCAAAACATGGGTATAAAATGGGTATTTAAGATACTCATCACACCCTCAAACTTAAATCTTTGCTTGTCCTCAAGCAAAGGAAAAACACACATATATACAACACTCTAAAACATATATGAGTAGAGTATGGTGCTAGCAACAAGTTAGGAGAATACCATGACAAAGTTCTAAGGAAACTATATAGCCTACATGGGATCCCAACACATTTAAAATCTTTAAAGACAAGGCATCTATGGGCATGGTGATCAAGGCAAGCTTTCCCTTCAATTTCTCAATGAAGCCTTCCTAAAGAAACTCCATGTGAAAATGGTATGTTAGACTTCAAATGTAGATGGAGGTTCCAAGACATCTTTCAACCAAACCCACCTACTCATTCAAAGACAATAAATAAAAATAGGCTAAGAAGGAAATTTTATTCAATACTATAACTAGAAAGTAGGATGCAAAGCTAAGGCACTCTAGAAAAGTGTCCTTATGTAGCTGGATCCAAGTGGTGACTCCCACCGCTTGTTTAAGGGCACTGGCCTTAAGTTCCTCTCGAACTTCACCCCTAACACTTAACCAGAAAACCAAAGCACCTACTTGTGAGACTAAACCATTCTCTGTCCCATGTAATGGGCAGTGAAGTCAATAACCCCAGCCGCCGCTTGTGTGGTATTAGGCTTCAAAGGACCTCGGATCGGTGGCCTGTGGATTCCGATTGGAACAACTCATTTATTTATCTATTTTTCTTTCTTTTTCATATATATATATATATATATATATATATATATATATGTGTGTGTGTGTGTGTGTGTGTATGTATATATTTTTTGTTTATTTTTCTTGTTTCTTTTGTTTTTGCTACGGCCTTATCGTCTCTCTTATTGAGGTGTCCCAACACTATGGAAGTTAAGGTCTCTCAAGGTAAGTTTAGTTTGAGAAGAAGAGGCCGAAACCTTGGTGTACAAATGAGATATATTGTGTGTGTGTGCACGAGTTCCAATAAGAAGTGGTTCCTTGTAAAACATGAAGACTCTACAACCAAGCCTCCCACAACCACTAGACACACTTAACTTAGATTGTATAAATGTGATGGTATCCCAAGTTTTGGCCAAATAAAACAAACTTTTGAAGCACAATGTCAAAACATTCTCCAAATAGTTATTAAGCACCAAACCAATTCATATGAGACACAAAACACAAACACAAACACAAGCATGTCTAACACAATATACTAAAGAAATCCAAAGCTGATTCTACCACAATTTGTCCCCAAACTTGAACAAAACATTTCCCTCAATGAAATAAATCATGAAAAACAATGAGGGAAAAAGAGGACTCCCCTGAAGTGATTATCTTGTCTCTCATTTTAGAACCACTTTTAGACTCGTAAACACGAAAAAGAACAACCAAAACAAACAAAACAAGATCCAACAAGAAAAATTAACTAAAAAAAAACTAGAAAAGGGAAAAGAAAACATTACTAAGCTTGGGTTGTCTCCCAAGAAGTTGCTCCATTTTTCGAGTCCATCGATCTAGACTCTACCAACTACGGATAGGTTGGTGATTTCGGCCTCCATCCTTCTCTAAGAGGCGATAGTTGTTCTCAATCAGCAACTTGAGCACATAGTCTTTCACGATCTTATTATTTTTTTTATTTCTATTTTTTTGATTTTTTTGTTCACAATGGTGGCTTCTATTTCCTTATTCAACTGAATAATGTACTCTTCCACCTTGGACATGGGGGTTACTTTCGCAATGTCAAAGTCCTCATACATCTCACCCCATGGAGCCATCTCCGGAATGGTCTTTACAACTTCTTTTGTAGTGTCATGTGATTCCAGAGGAGTTGGCTCATCTTCCTTTGCAACTAAGGTTTTCCATTCTTGTGCATCATTCTCCACTCTTTGAAGCTTCTCAAGTTCTCCATCATTGCTTGAGGTGATATCCTCAATTGTAGCTCAAGTCTTCTTCTTCTCTAATCACCTTAAGAATGGATGTCAAGCTCTCGTGTTGTCCTTCAAAGGACATTTTTTCCATTTTCTCTTCCTCATTCATGTGCTTGGCCACTAGTTCTTGTATACTCATTCCCTTCACTTGTAAAGGTTGATGTATCTCAAATTTTGGTTGAGTATAAGAAGTGGCCATAGGATTCATTTCCTCATTTATGGATAAATCAACCCCACAATTAGCTAATTTAGCCATTGTGAAGGCCAATTCATCCACTCCATTGTTAATATTTTAACTTCCTCTTGTGGAGGTGTGTACACCTCCTCCATGAACTGAGCTTGAGATGTTTCCAAATCAGCTTGAACTCTTCTTAGTTCAGCTATATTAGTCTCTAGGCTAGACACTTCCTCTTAGGGAGGTTGATTCATTTCATTTTGCACACATAGCCTAGATAAACCAACTTGAGAGTAGTCCATATCAGCCATTGATCTTGAAAATTCAGCTTGTGCCATGGTAGATTCAGCTTGAGTTCTTCTTAATTCATCCATAGCTTCTTCTAGGCTTGATCTTTGGACTTGTGGAGATTGAAGAGTGTTATGACTTGTGTCCCATGAGGTGTTTGAGTGATGGTCCCATCCAAAATTATGATTGTTCAAATATGGGGTACCTCCATATTGAACATCATCCATTGACACATATGGTTGCCACACTTGACTCCTCACTTGATTTGTCACTCTTTGATGATGTTCATTGGCCATTTGCATTAACCTTAGTTGTTGAGTGAGGAAGGCCATTTCAGTTGATAGTTCCATGAAAGGATCCATTGTGTTAAATCCTATAAAACAAAAACAAAAACAAACCAAAGTAAAATATAAAAGGAAAATAAAACAAGACTAACTATATCCAAAGTAAAGAAGGTCTACTTGGTATCAATATTAGTAAAAATACAACTCCCTGGCAAAACACAAAAACTTGATAGGCGATTTTGTGTTATATAAAATAGTACGCCTATATGCGCAAGTAAATGCATCGCCTCAAGTAATATAATGAAAGTATAAATATAGTCCCATGGATATTGGGTTACTGGCATTGAAATTGCAATCCTAGCTTTATTCGATGGTGGAAAATATGAGAATAAAAAGTAAACTAATAAACTAAAAATCCTAAGTTAACATGAAAGGATAAAAATAAAGTGGAGTAGCTCAGGTTTAGATTTCATTTAGCTAATCATTATGTATTAGGTCTAATTTATCCCCAATTAACATTTGAATCACTATTAATGGTAAGTCTCACTATTGCATATGTAAATCTCTCTTGAGAATCCATAATCTACCCTTAGAGCTTAGGTATTTTGCATCTTTGCTCAACCCCAAAGTCCTAAGAGCTCAATGAACTCGGGAAACCTTAATTACCACACAAAACCATGAGAATCTCTTATCAATGGCAAATTGTGATGTTCTAATCATGGTCTAATTCAACTCTCACTTCTCAATCTTAAATTGAACCACTACTCATATCAATGATGATTAATCAAATACGCATAAAGGAAATAGACTGGAACATTTGATAGAACTATAATCCAAACATTAAATGAAGAGCAAATCAAATCCCAAATACATAAATCCTAACTAAACTACATCTAAACCCCTAGAAATGGGATTAGTTCATGGTGGATAGAAAACAACCAAAGAAAATGAAGAAAAGCAAGAAAATAGGATAAGAGAATAGATGAAACCCATTTCTTATCTTCAAATCTTCTTCTTCAAGGCTAAAAATCGATTCCCTAAGAGAGATTTGCCTTTGGGTGTTTCCACCCAAAGAGTCTTCTTCCTTGCCTCTAAGAGCTCCTCCCGAACTCCCCTTCTGCTCTACTCCTCCTCTCCCCTTCTCAAAATGCCCTAATTTGATCCCTTTATGCCAAAACTGATGGAAGCAGGGCTAAGGAAGGGAGTGTGGACCCGCTTGAAGTCCCACTGGGCCCTATGACACGAGCCAGGGCTAAGAGATTCAAAGAAGTCCTTCATGTTTTAATTCGAGATGCCCACGTGGAAGAAGCTCGCTTGTTCAACTCTAGAAAGGAAACAAAGACACCAACACGATTAACCGGATCAGACCAAGAGCCAAGGAATTTTTGACTTGCTGGATTTGCTGGCCATTTTGGAGTTGATTTGTCGCAGATTTAAAGGATTTTTTCACTGATTTGTCGCTATTTTGGGAGCTGATTTGGTTCTGATTTGTTCCCGACGCTATTTCGTGAGCTTATTCGTGCTGATTTTGTTCCTGACGGTATCCCGATTTGGTGTTGATTTGGTGTTGATTTATTCCGCATTAAGTACGATTTGATTCCCAAGCCTATCCTAGAATTATCTAGTTTCCTTTTTTTTAGTGTGTGTTACTTAGGAAAGAGTATATTAGTTTCCTTTCTTGTTTTTGGCCAAATATTTACTTTCCTTGTGGCCGAATATTTAGTTTCTATTCTTTATATCTTTGGGCCTATTTAAAGGCTTGTTATCCCTACATTCTGGAAGTTTTAAGGATTTATAAAATTGAGAGTTTAAATTTCTCTTTGGTTCTTAAAAGAGCTCTTTCAACTTATCGGTTATTCCGTGGTGTTCATCAAGACTTATCAATCGGATCTCCATCACCGATTTTGGCATCCTCACATACCAAGGTTCTTGCTTCTCTATAAGCAACGGGTCGAGGTCTTCCATCCAAGCCAAATACTAGAGCGGTTCTTCGAAGTTAACTGATCACCTGCCCTCACAAGTCGACTGAATTGTATCAAAACCTCGCGAGGAAGAAATGGGCTTCGGCAAAGAAAATGGGCCTCGGCATCACAGAGCGATGATCGGTGCTACTAAGTAGGCGAAAAATGGGAAAGCCATCAGAGGAGAAGATCCAAACCATCAAGCATGAAAATACCCACACCGTGAGCAGCTGCTTCATCGCTTAATCGCGGAGCACTACGCTAAAAGCTCGAGTGAACTCACGGCAAGTTCTCGAGCACCACGCCAGAAGCAGAGTACACTCACGTTGTAACATCTCGCTTTGGCCTTCTTCACTCCTTCCTTTTGTAACTTCATCCCGACCGACCACCACCCGTGTCTATGGAAAGACCTCGAGTTAGAATCTACCATACAATGAGGGTGCCATAAAGGATCGCCACATAGGCTAAATGATCAGATAGTTTTCCGGATCGCATGATGACTTTGCCCATTTTTCTTCGATTTCGCTTGTTTCCACTCAATAGTTGGTCGAATCACAAAATTGGGAAATTATAGCATTAGGACACTTATTTATATCATAAAACTAATAAAACCTAAGCAAATCATGGGGATTAAAAGAGCATTTAAGATACTCATCAACGACCCTAGAGCCACTATAACTACAATAGCTTAGACTACCACTAGTTAGATGATTATAGGTTTAAAAGTATTTGTGATTTCTCAATTCTAATCACCTAATTAGGTGAGACAAATCATTGGATCAATAACATATCCTTGCTTTAAATACAAAGGAAATTCAATAGCTTACTTTCGGAGAGAATGAACCTTATAGAATTTATTAAACTTTATGTTAACAAAGGAAATTCAACAACTTTTTCTGTAGTGGCTTCCTAAAAACCCACAACACTAACCAAAATGGAAAAGTAATGTTTAGTGGGCTGTCTGGAAGCTAGCAACACTACTCCACTTATTGACTGACCAATTCAAATGCAATATCATAACTAAAAGAAAAAAAAACAACCAGCTAACTTAGTCTAATTAAATGTGAATGATCTCCTAAACTAGACCATCTTTCATGTATATTTGCTCCCCTCTTTTGAGGAGCCTCGTCCTCAAGGTTCAGTTCGGGAATCGGGACATAACTCTAGTCAATGCATAAAGGGAGATTTGCAACTCACATTGTGAAGCATCATGAATTTCTTCTTCACTATCTTGCCCACCATCCTACAGTAGTAGTTGTGGACATTTGCATTTATGCCAGAGGAATTTCATCGTAGTTGAAGCACAAGCCTTGAGCTTTACCTCGCATCTCTTCGTGAAATGAAGTCACTTCATGGTTGGAGTCGACTTCATGGTACTTGAAGTGGTGTTAGGGATGGATGCAGCCGATGGGCAAGTAGCCTTCTTTTGACGGATCAACTAATCGTCCTTCATCCTAGCCAAACTAATAACATCCTTTAGTGTTTTAGGTTTTAAACATTCTCATTCTTTCGTGAGTTTCCAACTCAACTCTAAAAATGTACCCACATGAGAGCTTTTGGGTCTATGCACTAACATCAGTTACCTAACTCTCAAAAACCCTTTATGATAGTCCTCAAGACCTGGGCTTTGTCTTATTTTGACAACGACTCATCAAAAAATCTTCATAGTCCGTAGGTCCAAAGCAGCTTCTTTCTGCCAAATGCTCCCCTAAGTAGCTTCTTCTTGTTATGGTTGATATTTACAATTTCTTAGGTAAACCTATCCGTAAGTTTCGCTATCAATCATCAAATTTAGTTACATCGTTTCAAGTATAATGGATGTCACATGACTTTGTCACGTTTAGTTGTTACAATAAGAGTGACAACGGGTGAAGGTCTTTATACTTCTAGGACTCACTCTTCTTGCCGAGTCCCGCCATTTCATCTCACCCCGGTCAAGCTATGTGACTCTCGTTTAAACTCCTCAACAAACTTCGAATAATGTTGAAATTATTAAAGAGAAGATGATTTGGATAAAGTCCATATCCAAAGTGATAATAGAGTGGACTAGAGATAATGATTTGATAAACTCCTTTAACAAATCCTCAAGTCGATAATGCATTCTAAAATATGGTTTTCATAAGATCATTAAACATGAAATACCGATAGCTAGAAAGGCAGAGAGAGGTGCAAATAGTCTCAAGTACTACTACATTTCAATTCATCACAGAATGATGATACCTATTTTGATAGCTGTGAGGAATATGGGTAGTGTGCCTAGATGCTATAGTTAGGAAACGAGGGGACTCATTTCGATTCCCATAAAGAGTGATTAGGTAAGCAAGTCATTGAAGCGAGGTGTGACCTTTTATACAAGTCTAATTCATGTTCCAATCCAATATAGTGGAATCCTTGTGATCCGCCATAGCCCCGAGAACGCAGTTTTCTGCTTTGGCCTGACCACGTTGACAACTTTCTATGTGCTTTATCTCTTATGCTCGCTTACTCTCCTCGTCCTTGACATTTATTTTTTCATCATTATTTCGTTTAATTTGCCAACCTTTCATTAGTGCTCTAAAGTATATTAGAACATATTATGTGACAACTTGTAGAACATCCTTATTTACAAATAGTTTTTCCCAATGTTTTAAAAACTGGACCGGTTTGACCGTTGATCGACCACAATTTTGGTCCAATTGACTCATTTGAACCGTTTAGACATTGAATCGACAATGAACCGACTAAACTGGGAGTTGAACCGTCAAACCAGATGAACCATATGGTTTAGAAGGAACCGAGCGATCCCAAAGACTCATTGAGTGTTTGACTTTTCTTGCAAAAATCACTTCCCACTTAATGCCATGATTAATGGACACGGTGCCAAGAGTTTTCAAGCTGTACAACACACTCTTGCATTCAATGAGAATAACTTTGGAATTGCTCAGTGCTTTCATTCCTCAATGATGTGGGTTGGTCTCAAGTTTGAAAATGCCGAACTGCAGCATTTCCCTGTTTGCTTATGAAATTTCCAGCTCAAATAAATAATGTATTGTTTTATATTATATATTTTTATACAATATATGCTACAATTAATAATATTATATGATGAAATATAATACAATTAACAGAAGTTATACAAATAATAATATATAGTACAATTAAAAATAAATGTATTAAGAATTTAATTATATTAGTATTTTACAATTAAATATAATAAATTAATAAATATATTTATTAATCGTATATATATATATATATATATATATATATATATATATGATTGAAATATATTACATTTAATATATAAATAAATAATATATTACAAGTAAATAAATATATTATTTTATATTAAATACAGTTTTTTTAAGAAAATATTATTGCTATACAATAAGATTATTCTTTTGTTTTCAACACATTTCTTAAAAAAAAACATATTTATACATATAAATATTATTTCTATTCTATTAAATAAAAGTTAAAATATTAATATATTTATATAAATAATAAAATATATAATTCTAATTTTTAAAATTTAATAAAATATAAATTATATTTATGATTTATTACGGCTCAATGAATAGTCACTGAATTGGTCCAATACTGAATCATGAACCAATAACTTTTTCGATTTATCAACTCCGGTCCGTTTGTATTATACTGGTTTTCCTTTCACTCTCTTCCTTCATACGCTCCTTTGCACCTACTACCACCATTGGTTAGCTTTTTCCTCAAGATGAGAAAAGAGGCCAAAAACCACCTTTTAAGCATTTTGGCGTATCTTAGTAGTCAAGAATTGCTCAACTCTTGTTAGCCAATTAGTTCCGTCATCAATCGCTTAAGAAACTTCACTTAGAAGCACCTCGAGGAGAACATGGGTCGAACACTATCGAATGCCTACGAGGTCTCCACTAGTCGATTGTCACCACGCTCACGAGCATGGGTGGGAGTTGAATCATGCTTTGTTAACAACACTTTCAAAGATTTTGTTGATAGTAGCTTGTAGTTGGTGAAATTTGTCATTCACCCCAAGCTCCATCTCGACTTATATGATTTTGAAACCTCCGACTACCGACGGTGAGTGTGTAAATTAATTTGAAACAGAACCCGTGTGCGCAAGTGCACGGGTCGAGTTGACGTAGTGTAGTGGTTAGTCAAGTGTCGTTCCCTCGAAGAGAAGCATGTTGACTACCGATTTAATGACTTCGATAATATTTGGATCTACTCCTAAAGCGAATTCTACTAAATTACTTGAATTAATAAAACTAAATCAATGTGTATTGAATTATATCAATGATGAGAAACCTGTTTTGACTGCCTCCTACCACTCTTGATAGATGTCAATTCAATTAAGGACTTATTGAAGTATTCATATGAGTTATGTTGGCAGGTTGATCTTTCCTACAAGATATTCTCTCTCGAGATATATTTGCCTATCTCGCCAGTGGGATGTATTGCATCTCTGCCTCAACCCCTTGACTCCGAAACGCTTAAATGTGTAAACCCTAGTGCCACACTTGCAGTCTGGAATATCTCTATTTTTCGACTACCCAAGTTTTGCTTTAACCATGTCCCTAGAAGTTATCTTCTCTCGATCTCAAACTCCCAACTTTAGCATGCTACTTTAGCCGTAGAGCACAACATAATTAAAAACCTGCACTAAAGCAAATATATGAACTCATATTAAAATTCAAATAAGCCAAAATTGAAAATCAATTCATCAAACTGTGGTTAGGGTTGGAAAACCTCAGAGAAAAGAATTAGTTCATGATATTATCTACTATAGATTGAAGAATCTGACCATGAAGTGGGTCAAGGAAAGACTATTAAAAATTCCGTCTTCGCGATCTTACGTCCTAACTGCTTAATTGATCTCTCACTCCTCAGATTCTTCCTTCTTCCGATCCAATCTCTTATGCGTTTCTCAAATTACCCTTTTATACTCTAGACGCGGCCCACTACCAGCCTGTAAAGCTAGGTTTTTTTTTCAAGTTCCTGTAATGGAAAGGGAACCTTGCTTCATCGAGGTGAAGGTGGCTTCGCGACGAACCTAAGGCCTTTGATTTAAGGCTTTCTAGTTTGTCATGCTAAGGGGGTCTTCTTAGTTTGAGATGCTTCACATGCGAAGGGGTCTTCAGAACAGGCAATCTTACATAACCCTATCATGGATGTCGCTTCACTAGCTTCTGCTTCCGCTTTTTCACTTTAGGTCATTCTTTGATTCCAACATCACATATTCTATAATAATATAATATGAGAGATTAGCGTAATATTAATGCAAAAGATTGTGAATCCATGCATTTTAGCCATAAAGAACACCAAGAATTAACTAAAATGCACTATTATCTTCATCCCGATCAATATCTCTAATTTAGTCCGTCATTCAAGCAAGAATAGACTCCACCTGTGGTGCACACAAGCATCATGTGAAACTATATGAGATATGGGCTACAACACATGACAACAAAGAAGAAGGAGTCCATAAGCAACTAGTTCAAAAGATCCAGTGTGGACTACCTTAATTGCTTCACCTTCAAGAACTTGCATTGGTAGGTCTCTTGCTATGACAAGTAGGTCAACCCCATTTTTAGTGCTCAATAATCTTTCCCAAGGAGTCTATGGGAAGAAGTAAAAGGTGTATAGTTTGACCGTTTACTTCAAACTTGGAATTGAACTCGCCTATTGGGAATAGCTTAACATTTTAAGGATGAGAACACACCAATTTATTCACTAATTGTCCTAAGGATTAACTCTAAGACAAACTGTGAAGAGTACTAGTACCAAGGGGTTTTAGGTGAGGGTTCCTGTAGCGAGGATCCATTGGTGACTCCTTATCAGTTGGTGTAAAAACCAAAAGACATATACAAATTTATGACGTTATTACCAAGGACTATTATCTAATCCTCGCAATCTGGCTACTAAAACTTGTTAATAAGACTAATTAATTGTATATGTGGAAAATAGCGTCAATGGAGTGAATGTGGTAAATACTCAAAACCTGATTTGAAACAAAAGTGGTATACTTGCAACCGAAATGAAAAGTATTACTAACACTCAACCCTCTTTCCGCAAGTGCACGGTCATACAGTAATAAAGGGACTCTAGGAACTTATTATCGCACTCCACGAGGATCGAGGTTCTCTTAATTGAATTTGATCACCCCGACATAAGGGCTCTTTCACTATTTAGGCGATCAAGTAGGATGCTCTAATAAAATCAATTTAATTGAAACAAAACTGATTTAAAACTAATCCTAAAACTCTACCAAATAAACAACTACGAATTTAAAAGGTGGCAAGAGAGAGTCACTAGGATGGGGATAATTATTTATAAACAAAGCCTTTTGCATTTCCTTGAGTGCAACATTCAGGAGTCAATGCTAGATTTGGTCAAGAGCAATGTAGTATAGATCGGATTTCTCCATACACTATACATTTCACTATCTAACACACCATGCCATATTCCTTTTCAGGACAAATGGTCTAAATAGCTACTTGTAAAATTTGGCACTCTTTAAGATTTGATTGTTTTTCTTTTCAATACTTCACAACCATTTCTCGTGACTCACAGCCTTTGCCCCCATAGATGTGGATAATGCAAGCCTTCTCCAATGTAATTGCATCTCGCCCTTCAAATCTAATAAAATTTTTCTATCTCCTTGATTAGATCTACAATACTCGGATCAAGATCCTTCTCATCACTCAAGGAGAAACTCTCGATCAACTAAATTGATACATCATCTAATTAATCACACCATGAGTAAATTAGGATCTATCAAGTAATTTTTCGTAGTTCATTAGTTCCAAGATATTAGTCTAACATACTTCTAAGTTACCGCTCTTACTCAGAATCTCCATCTCTCGTGTCGAGGGCCTCCCGGAAATCGAAAGCAAGATACAACTCTTTCGGGGTATAAGCTACTAATATTCAACAACACCCATTATATGAATGCATCTAATTATATAAATCTAAAGATTCAAACCCACAAAATAACCGAAAAATCATGAAATTTGAATGTTCAAATAATTAAACCCCAACCCTAGAGGGTGTTTAATGTTCCATTAATTGATTCCAATCATCACTAATCAACAAAAAGAAGAAATTGAAGAAAGAAATTAAGAGAAAGAAGAGAAAAACCTGTGACGGTTTCTAAATCTCTCGCCTCAAATTCAAAGAATAAATCTGAATATCCGAGTACAAGACCGAAATATCTTCAATAAAAATAAAATATGCTCTAAAACTACTCTAAGATCTATTAAAAAAATAAAATCATGAAGAAAAACTAAGAAATGGCGCTTTAGAGAGAGAAACCTATGAGAGAGAGAAATCCAGAGATTTTTAGCTTCAATCTTTGTCCAACCTTAGTGAAATCTGAATCTCTATTATACAGCACCGAAATCTCTTCAATAGAAATAAAATCATTAAAAAATTACCCTCGATCTAAAAGAATCAAAATCAGAAAACCTGGAAAAATGGGCAATAGGAGAGAGAAAACCCCATGAGAGGTTCTCCAATGTTCCCTCTTGTCTCTTTACCTAAAAACGGTGCATATATGGTCCTAGGTGAATGGGTTTGAAATAGTCAAAATATCAAATTTCGCTTTTAGGTTTCTCGTACCTTTTGGTCGATACAGTTTTCTCGTCATGACACTAAATTCCTCGCTGGCGGCACCATTTTCTCGCCGCGACACCAATTTCCTCGCCGTGATTACAAATTCCCGCTGCGACACCATTTCTCTCGTCATACACCATTTTCGCCACGACACTACTCGTCGTGGACACCATTTCGCTGCGACACCATTTCGACAGTTAGAATCGCTTTTCTTCTCCAATTTGCTCGTGGCCATAACTTCTTCATTTTAACTGGATTTGGGCGTGTGAGTACTGCTGAAAGATCTTTGAGTGTAGAATGCAGCCATGAGGGAATTTGAACCATTTGATGTTCCAGATGGTACAGAAAAATTCATCTTTTCAGTAGCGCGTTGTGAGACTCTCCGTTGACTCTTCTTTTGGAAATAAATTGCTCATTTCTTGCCAAATCATTTGCTTTTCATCAATAATCCTACAAAACCAAGTTTAGAGGAAATTTTATGAGTTTTACATGAATATGGATATAAAATGCACAAAATAGCATGTGAAATGAACTCAAAACATAGATGACTTTTGCACTCATCAGTTGGTTAAGGGCACCGGGCATTCAGTTCCCCTAGACCTTCACCCCGAACACTCAACCAAACCTCGGGGTTCTAGATTGTGTAGATCATTCATCCTCTGTCCCGTGTAGCGGGTAGTGAAGTCAATGGCTCCCAGCCAATGGGCTTAGGGCATTAGGCTTTGAAAAGCCCCCTCGGACTGTGCCCGGGATCCGATTGGATAATCAACATTGTTATTATTGTTATTATTATTATTATTATTATTATTATTATTATTTATTTATTTATTTATTTTTATTTGGGGCTTAAAGGCGATCCTCAAGCTCTAAGGTGTCCTATCACTTAGGTGCTTACTCCTAAGGTCTGTGAGGGACTCTCAGATGATGAGTCCTCAAGTCAAAGCATACCAAGATCACGTGTGAGGCAAAAGAGGATAGCCTACGTGAATCGGGGTTTTTGAGATCTAAAAAGGGTGGCTTTATTACATGGTTAGTCTCGACATCACATTGGGTCAGCTCTAATTGTCAAACAACCTTTCGAGAGTCCCTACTTCATTGAACATGGGTTGTTTTTACAATTACTATAACCCTTTGTTGCCATCATGCCTAAAATTAGGTGGGGATATCAATACCAACTCCTGAAACTGGCTATATTCTAATATGTAAATTTGCATACATATTGGTGCATGAAACAACCTAACACACGCCTAAAAAAAAATAATGGACCTAGGCAACAAAATAAGAAAGATAATAATAAAAAAAAATGGACCTAAACATGCAAGGAATAGCAAAAATAAACTCAAGTCAATGAAACTAAGTCAAAATAACTGGGCTCGAAATAAAACTAGGGTCATACATAGTCATACCCTCTATACAACCCCAAACTTAAACTAATAAAGTGGTCCTCAATGAAAGAAAAGAAAAACAAAGAAGAAAAAGGTAAAGAAATACGTCCTTAAAATATATATCACTACTAAGTGGTGGCTGCTGTGGAATGAAAGGAGTCGGGAGCGAAAGCTACTAGGTGATCCGTCCCGGTTGGCCTGGAGTAACATCCATCTCAACCCTGATGGGAGTCCATGTCCTACCAAGGTAACTGGGCAGTTTCAGACGGTCCAATAGGCGCCGGCCGGGAAGTGATGTACGGATCCGGCTCTGGCCAAGGACCGGGGCCGTTGGGAGGGGGCCTCAAGGTCAGTTGCCCATCACGCGATACTGGGTGGCTGGGCATCATCTTCTATCTCGCCGCTTGACTCAAGCCAAATGGCTCCCCGAACTTCACTTAGGCAAGAATAAGCAAAGGGGCCGTCAGACGCCCGCCTCCTCTGAGTCCAATACTGAATCCCACTTGATCGGCTACAACAAAACATCGGAGGTAGATCAGCGCCAAAGGTGCTGCGACGTTAATTGTCCTGATCAACCCTCTCAATGACCGTCTCAAGTCGAACTCGGGAGTCCCTGTCATGGCGTACAAGAGATCTGCTCTTGTCCTTTGTCAAATGTGCACTAAGATGCAAGGAAGGTTTAATCTACCAGAGCAAAATTATACTAAACCTTTCGCCGCACAAAGCGTGAGCGCCCGTCATCGGAAATGCTTGAACTCACTGACGAAGGATGGTGCCGCCACACGCCCTGGCCCTGTGTGAGCTCCTGCATCAGGCCCTCGAAGTCGGTGGCTACAAATAGCGCCTGGTACTCCTCACTATCGTCCTCCCGCAGCTGATAGAACTGGTTGATGGCCCATGCCCCGAAGTCGACCCACCTACCCCGGACAAATACTGTGGTGCCGACCTAGAATGGTAGGTTGGAGTAGAACTCGTGGACGACCGGGGCCACTTTGGCCTGGAGAGCACATAGTCACAACCTCGAAGGTCTGGATGGTAAATCAAGAACATTCATGGCCGAAACCCACTGGATCTAGAACGGATGCAAAGCGACTAGTGGTAGAGTCTTCTCCGCTCCCGAGGAGATGAAAAATGGCACCTGGATGGTCCGAGGGGAGGTGTCACTGGATGTGGAACTGAGCGGTGTCGCTTCACTAGGACAGTCTTCTTGGGCACCATAGTAGTCACTGACTGCTCGAAATCTGAAAAAAAAAATGCACACAAGAAGGAACAGGAGACGAAGGGTTGTGCAAAAACGGGTGAAGGGAAAAAAAAGTGGCCAGCCACGGGTATTTATAGGCTGGGACACGAATGCCGCACGACGGTGTCCTTTCACCGCGCTAAGACATACTTCGCAATGACGGCGCTCTTCACAAGCGCGGTATCGAGCCTCGCAGTTAGTCAAGATGACTTCCAATGCCGCTGACTAGAAAGTTTGGTCCTAGCTTCGGCCAGCGTAATCGTAGGGCTAGCTGAAAATTTGTCTTCTTTGTAGCGCGAAACAAGCTTCAATAATCGATCGCACTGTAAAAGTACTGATTAATCGTGGTTTTTGCCCTCCACCTTTGCAGATTCACTCACGTTATTAAAAATAATTAAGGTTAGGATGCCCAAAAACAACATTTTTTTTGTAAAACACTCAAGAGGAATGGAGATAATATGAAATGAGGGGAAAAGAGAATCTCACAATGCTCACGCTCCCAAGAAGCTGCTATGTTTAACGTCATACTCGACATTCCCCGCATCTCCATGTTGTATCTCTAGAACTGAATGCTAATGCACCTTCTCGTGGTGCTCAAAATTGTTGCTCAGTATATGGACTATTTTGGCTACCATGCCCTTGATCTTCTGGGTAATTCGTTGTGCTACACGAGACTTATCTCGGGAGTTTACCACTTCGCCAAGTAAGATCTCGGTCGAGGACCGAGGCATCTTTGTTAGGGTATTCATCTGGGAGCTTCATGGGTTGGAATACATGAAAGGTGATCTCGTCTTCTAGGGCTCTCAATTTAAGTTCTCCCTTCTGCACATCAATCAGTGCCCCGCTAGTCGCTAGAAATGGCCTACCTAAGACGACATAGGTATTTCTTATCTTCTCTTCCATATCCGTAAATCAAAAATCAATGAATATGAACTCAACCACTGATCAGAACGCTCTCTATCACCCCCTCTCTGCGTTTTGTGACCGTATCCACAATCAAGTGTGACTGTGGTCGGGCGAGCTTCACCTAATCCGAATCGTCATGTGACAATGCAGATGAGGTTAATACTTGCCCTATATCAAACAAGGCTTTTCTCAAAGATGGAATTTCCACTGTGCATGGTATAGTAAACCACGGGGTCTTTTCACTTGTGGCGTCATGCAGGATGGCACTACACTCCTTAGTGAGGTGTCTACCGCCCCAAAATCCCGGCTGTTATTGACAACATCTCTTTCATGAATTTCATATACCGCATCCGCTTAATGCTGGCAAACGAATGTTTATGTAAGTTTCTTGAACACCTCCATAAATTTGGTGAATCATTATCCAATTTGTCTTTCAGCGCTTGAGGGTACGAGATTGGGATAGTAGGTTTAGCCACAGTTTGGTTGACCTTAAACTCTGTTTCTTCTTCATCCAACTTTTCACGGAGCTGCTCCCTATCAATTGGCTGGGCCGGGCAGGCTGGATTACTCTTCGTCTTCTACCTCCCTATCACTAGTGGCTGCCCGGGTGTTGCTAGTTCTTGCCACTCAATGTGATAGCTTTACCGCTCGTTACCCTCTCATTTCGGTTCACCTCGTAATTACTGCTAATGCTCCTCATCGTTTCTCTCACAACAAATTGGCCATTCGGGCCTATTTGCACCTCTAAGTTTCTTAATCAGGTTGTCCGATTGTTCAATTGTGGTCTAGCTTTGCAATTCGCTTTGTCCTATCATCTATAAAGGCAGTGTGAGGCGAGATTTAAGTAAGTGCTTCGCCTAAGTCTACTTTTCTCGTGGTCAGTTCATTCACTAAGGGTGATGCATGTTGTTCTGACTATTCCTCCAACCATAATTCTGATTGTTTTGATTACCTTGGTTACCTCTCCATTCCTGACCTGCATTCTAACTCTGATTTTGGTATCTGTTCTGATATGCATTGCCCCCATACTGCCCTTGCTGTGGTTGATTCTACTGATTCACATATTTGGGCCCCGCCCATCGTCATCCGCCCGACCGACACTCCATAGTACCGTGCTATCCTCCAAGATCTCACAAATTTCCCACGACTATGCTGAGTCAGCATTTATCGAGCCCCGTTGTTTCTACGTACCGCTTAGTTAACTCGTGTAACATGATTTACCAGACACGAATTCCGTGTCTATTCCTGTTGAGGGATTCCTAGGTGTCGATCTATCTCTAGGCCAGTGATTAGTATTAGTAGCTGTATCCTCCAAGATCTCATAGGTTTGATTTGTGGTTTTCTTCATCAGAGCACCGCCCACTGAAGCATCAATGATTATCCTGGCTAAGGCGCTCAAACCGTTTTAGAACTTATGCACCTGCATCCACTTAGTTAATCTATGATGTGGACATCTCCTCAATAGCTCATGAAATCTTCCAAACCCTCACAGCTAGGTTCTCCTCAAATTGTCTAAATGTATTAATTTCTTGCACCAATCGAAGCTATTTTCGAGGGTGGAAAATGTGGTCAGAAATTTTTAAAAAATTCAAGTCATTCCATGAGGTGATGGAGCATGGAGGTCGGGTCAGTCAACTAGTGTTTAGCCCAATCACTATGACAACATGAAGAACGAATTAGGTTTTATTCTACATTGATATACATAACTCTATTAATATCAGAATAGATATTTATTTTCGGCTATTTAACTAATTGATATTATGAGACTCACATTCATGACATTTGTTCCTCACCAGATAGTGGTCGTCAGATAAATGACTAAAACAACTCGTAGTGGCAAGGCAAACTCCTCAAGTAGCATATATGATTATCAGCTACAATGAAGGGTGGTAATGGATTTCTATAGTTTTGTCCATCTTATTCCACCTCGTGGTTCATCCCCATCATGAATATGTCCCGTCTACTGGATGCCGTATGATTTCAGCCGAGTTACGTGGGTCCTGCCTTTATACGTACTGATGTAGTGTCTGCTCGGTTCACACGAATGGAAGCAGCTCTCGTGATCTTGTCTTTATTACACTTTAAATACTTTCCCGAAATCAGCAGGATAAGAACGAAACCAAATCACAAAGCATTTATGTACAAAGAAGAACACATAAACCAAAGAAATAAAAAAAGTAAACAAATGATCAAGAAGTGAGAATAACTAAAGAAAGTAAAATTGATCCTGAAAATTATCTATGGCATGGTCATTAATATCAACATTTAAACTTCCCTCAAAGAACGACGCCAAAAACTTGACGGGCTGATGGTGAGTGTGTAAAATTAATTGGGAAACACAACCTGCAAAGTGCGCACGCGCCGAAGGACGAGTGTAGTGGCATAGTCAAGGTTTGGTTCCCTCGAAGAGAAGCGTGGTTTACCACTGATTAATGACTTGATAATATTTGGATCTACCTCAAGCTTAATTATACTAAATTACTTGAATTAATAAAACTCTAAAATTGAATGTATTTAATTATATCGATAATGAGAAACCTAAGGTTTTAATTATTCCTACCACTCTTAATAGATGTCAATTCAATTAAGGACTTATCAAGTATTCATATGAGTTATGTTAAGGGGTTGATCTTTCCTACAAGATATTTTCTTCTAGACATTTACCTATCTCACAGCTGGATGTATTGTATCTCCGCCAACCCCCGACTTTAAAACGCTTTAACAGAACCCCAATGCCACACTCAAGAAATCGGGATACTTCTATTCTTCAACTACCCAAGTGTTGCTTTAACCATGTCCCTAGAAGTAATCTTCCTCGATCCAACTCCCACTTTAGCATGCCATGGTTACCGTATTAACAACATGTAATTAAACCCTTAATTAAAGTAAACATATGAACTCATTAACATTCAAATAAGCCAAAACTGGAAAATCAATCCATCAAATTGTGGTTAGGTTGGAAAAACCTTGTGGAAAAAAGAATTAGTTCATCATATTATTCACTACAGATTGAAGAATTAAAACTTCATGAAGGATAAAGGAAAGACTATTAAAATTCCTCGTCTTTCGCGATCCGGTCTTAACTGCCTAGCTTGATCTCTCACCCTGTATCTCTTCCTTCTTCCCTAATTCAAACCTGGCTCTGCTTTGAAATTACCTTTATACTCCTTTGGTAGCGCCTGATCAATGCCCGTAAAGCTAGGTTTTTTTTCGAGTCTCGTAATGAAAGGGAACCTTGCTTCGCCAAGGTGAAGGTAGGCTTCACAACATGAACCTTGAGGCCTTTGATTTTAGGCTTTCTGGTTCGCTACGGCGAAGGGAGGCTCCCAGCGCGTATGCTTCGTCAGCGCTTAAAGGGTCTTCGCAGCGCGTAACCCGTAACCCTTTTGTGATGCCGCTTTCGCCATTTATGCTTCTACTCGCTGCCTTTAGACGCCCTTTTGATTCCATCACCATATTCTATAGAATAATATAATATGAGGGATTGAAGGCACATAATGAAAAAGGCTATGAATCATGCATTTTAGCTATAAAGAACACCAAGAATTTAATTGAAATGTACGCATGATTCATCCCGATCACTCCTACACTTCTTCAAGATTTTTATTTTTTTCTTTGTTATTATCAACTGGGACCAATAGCCCTAATGTACTCAGTTGATAGAACTATTCCTACTTTACTAGAAAGAACCTTAAAGAATTTATTAAATTTTCTCGTAGACACCGGATCAATAGCATATTCAAAGTTATAAATACAAAGAAAAGTTAGATGAAAGATAAAAACTCGCTCCTCATATGAGAAACGAGTTTTACACTCGTTAGGACGGGTGATTTTATCTCTCGAGATCTATGTAAAATTTTGTCTAAGAAAACACAGATCTCTAAGAATAAAATCACTATCTAATGATGTGAAACCCTATTTTTCATCTGAGAACGAGTTTTATATTTGAACCCGAAAAGTTAATAGCTTTTTCCTAAAAAATATAAAGTAATGTCGTGGCTTCAAAACCCGCAACACTAACAAAAATGGAAAAGAAAGTTTAGTGGGCCGCTCAAAGCTAGTAACACTACTCCACTCTATTGATTGAAAATTCAAATGCAATATCAAAAATAAAATAAATAAAATAACAAACATCCTAAATCTAACTTAGACCTCCTCAACGTATCAGAAAGATGACAAAAATGGTTAGTTTGTTTTGTAGTTAGTTTCACATAGAGATGATGACATAGTATTTGTTCCAGTGGTAGGCAAGTTCATTGCACATTCAGTTACTTACCATTTCAATGTCTTTTACAAACTTAAATCATGCAATTTCCCAACCATGAATTATACACCGCAGACGATCATGGAAGATAGTAAAGGATCTGAAGCTCCACTAATAACCGCACCCTCCATTTTAACACGCAGGAGATAATCCATTCTTTCTAGAATAATCTCACCTGGGATGATTACTGGAACCCCAGGTGGATATGGGCAGATAAGCTCCCCGCAAATTTCTCCAATGCTGTGTCTGATATTCACCCTCTTTTTTCTTGCAAAGAAGGCCTCTCTAGGACTTAAGCATATCTTGCTATCCACAAAAGGTAGACAATTTGTACTCTCTGCACTCTCTTCCACTCTCTGAACTGGTAAGAAAGTAGCTGACAGATCCTTCATTGCTGACACAAGCCTCTGAGCATGCTCTCTGGAAGTTCCCAGATTAATTACATATGCAATAGATCGGGTGTCGACTAATTCGCAAATTACTCCATAATCCCTGCTTAGGATTTTATTTGCTTCATAACCGGATAGACCAAGCTGCCATAAGCTAATAGTAAGCCGCAAGGGATCGATCATAGGAAAGCTAGAGAAGCTCTGATATTCCAAGACTGAAATACCTGGAATTTCTTTTATAAGATTTCTCACTTCAGCTGCTAATTCCCAGGCTTGGCTGAAAATCATTTCGGGGTTTTCGCTTAGTTGGGCTCTAGCGGCGTCTAATGATGCCAAGAGCAGATAGCTAGGGCTAGTACTTTGAAGTGTTTGAAGACATTTGCAAATTCTTTCCCTGTCTACTAGAGTTCCTGACATATGTAACATTGATGACTGTGTAAGAGAGGATAGAACTTTGTGAGTTGATTGTACAGCAAGATCAGGCCCTTGCTGGAGGGCTGAGGCAGGAAGCTGGGGATGAAAGCCCAAATGGGCTCCATGAGCTTCATCAACAATCAGAGGAATTTTTTGCGAATGACAAAGCTGAGAAATCTTGCTTAGATTGCTGCATATACCATGGTATGTGGGGGAAGTGACAAAAACCGCAGCAGCTTTTCGACCTTCGTTCTCCACCCTTAATTGCACACTGTACCTGTAATAAGAGCATCTCTCATCATATATCTATTTATATAGTTGAACCAACAAGTAATCTCATAATGAATTTGGGCTTGTTATCTTCCCTGCAGCAAATCGTAACGGAGAAGTGGAGAAAAACAAAGAAGAATGAATAAATAGATTTAATGTGGTTGGGCAGGATTGCTACGTCCACGGAACCATGTTGAAATCTTTTCACAATTTTAATTAGGGTTACACAAAAAAAAATACATATACTACTACTAGGTATTACAAAATTTAAAATAACATTGAACCTGTACTCTAACCTCTCTCATTCATCCCTAACAAAAAGAAAAGATTACAGTTTCGAAATGGCAATGCCATTGTTCCACTCAGTGCACTACATTCCCTCGCCAACTCCAATTTACTTCCCAGCATTTGCCCTTTTCTTTTTATAAATATGTTTATCTCGATATGAACCATATGCTGGCAATAAAGCCAAAAATAACCATTTGGTTTGCTGTTAAAACTTGTCAACATTATTCGAGAATTTTAAACTAATTCATCCAAACAAGGGTTACAAACTTCTACAAGAAATTTGTTTATGTTGCAAAATAAGCAACAAATAGGAAGAAAAATAAACAAAGAAAATCATAAGAACACGGAAATTTATGTGGTTCAGTCAATGTGACATATGTTCACGAACAAAGAGTATTTTATTGATTGCGACATCCAAGTACATAGTACAAAACCCTAAATACCCACATAATATATATATATATATATATATATATATATATATAAAACCTTAAATCAAATCAAGTTGTTCTAATCGTTAAGTCCATACCACTGAGGCGTCGTCGCACCCCACGAGGTCAATGTTAGGCCTCCATGATGAGAATCAAAGCACAAAGGATCTGTGATGCAGGAAGCTTCTACAAAATACATTGGGAATTTGATCTTAATTATGAAAAATTCAAATTCAAGAGGATGTGAAACCTTGGAGACGCTAAATATGTTTCTAAATCCAAGCATTTTGAGTTTTATTATTATTTTGATTTGGAGTTGGTTTATTTTAGAAAGATTTGTTCTCTGTCAAAAGTAGTATTGCTTTATTTGCACTTAGAAAGTTTGTTTCTATAGTCAAATAGAGTTGCTATTTCTTTTAGAAAGATTTGTTTCTTAGGAGTCATTTATTTAAATTAGAAAGTCTTGTTTTTAAGTCAAACTAGAGTTTCTTTATTTTGATTTAAAAAGTTTCGGGGCCTGAGTATACCCTCTTATTGTAGTCTTTGAGAAGAGAATTGAAGAATAACAATTCTTTTGTAAGGTTTTTTTTCACTTTATGGTTCTTATGAGAACTTTTGAGCCTATAAAGGTTAATTCCTTTTAGTGTTGGAGCTTATGGCTCTTGGTTCTTGTATAATCAAGGGGACAATGTTACTTTCCTTTGTTCTTACGGATTTTGGTTCCATATAACCAAGGGAAGGAGACGCAATGTCTTTGCTTACGACTCTTGATTTAATATAGTCAAGGGGATGAGGCCACTATTCTAGATTGTGCCTCAGTAATCCACACCACCGTGGATCTCGGGCAACAAGAAACGTGGTTCGCATCACTATGGGTTTGAGCCTTATGGCTCTCACCCTCCGTCACCATCATAGATCTCACAAAAAATCCCTTTTAGGTCGAACTCCCAAAAATATTCTGTGTCGTTATGCTCCAAGGTTACAAAATTTTAGTCATTTAATAATTCTCCACATTGACTTTAATTTTACAAAGTCATCAATATAAAAAACAAATCCCCATCATCCATGCCCCGAAAGGGTCTCATGCTATGCAAACATTCACCAAGTCTAAGCTATGCTGGAACGTTTCTATAAGCAACAACTTAGTCAACATATCACCGGATTATCCGGGCCAGGCATACCTCTATGGAGAAACATCGATATCTCTAACGAAGTTCAACCTGGCATCAATATGCTTCGATCTTTCATGATAAACTTTTTTTTTACTAAGCTCACTACCTGTCATCACAAGGCAATAAATGATAGGCTTCTTCACATCTAAACCCAAAACTATCAACAAGACCATGCAACCAAATACCTTCTTTGTCTCCTTCTGTCAATGAGATATATTTAGCTTCAATTGTTGACAAAGCAACTGTAGACTGTAATGTTGCTTTACAACTAATATCACAACCGAAGAGGGTAAAAACATAACATTTCAATGATCTTCTTCTCAAGAGATCTCTAGTAGAGCCACTAGAACCATAAACCAGATATAAGTTACCCATATCTCTCAAGTATTGCATAATACATAGCTTCCCAATGAGTTTTTCCAGGATTACTCATAAATCTACTTACTACACTAATTGCATGTCGGATTCGGCCTAGTGCACACCATGGCATACATCAAACTCCCAACAACACTAGAGTAAGGGACTCGATTCATGCAATCTTTGTCTTCTTCTGTACTTGGTATAGTACTAGCATCAAATTTAAAGTGTTCTACCACGTATAAGCATTAGGCATTGACTCTCCATTTGAAAAGACTCCATGAACACCTTTCAATGTATTTATGTTGTGAAAATACAAGAGGCCTCGCTTCGATCTCTCCAAATCTCCATGCCTAGGATTTTCTTGGTTGCACCTAAATCCTTCATATCAAACTCACTACTCAACAAAGTCTTTAGATGATCAATTTCAGCTTTACTGCTAGCTACACTCAACATATCATCAACAACACATATATAAAGGAGCCATCTATCAATTTTTTTGAGTAATTATAGTTATCATACTGATTACGAACATAGTCATGAGAAATCATAAATGCGTCAAACCTCTTATACCACTACCTTGGTCGCTATGTCAAGACATACAAAGATTTCTTCAATAAACACACACCTTTCTTTTCCAAAATCAAGAAACCCTATGGTTGATACATATAAGCCCGCCTCTGATTTCCATAAAGAAAGTAGTTTTTACATCAAGTTACTCCCAACTCCGTCAAATGCACTTTACTATGGCTAATGGGGTAAACTCGACTGTCTTATGTTTCACAACCAGAAAAATACCTCATGACAATCAACTCCCTCCTCAGGAGAACCCCCGTACTACAAGTCGTGTGCCTTGAAATTAGCATATTCCACCCCAGGAACACCTTTTTTCTTCTTAAAGACCCATTTTCATCCCACTAGCTTCACACCCTTTGGTAATGGTACAAGCTCCTAAGTCCTATTCTTAGAAAGGGATTGCATCTCCTCATTCATGGCAATTAGCCATTCCATCAAGCTTTATTGTTAACCTCCCTCCTTATATAATTGAGGTTCATCGTAATCTATGCTTTCGTACCATCACATCGCATAAGCAATTGGATTACAACTAGCAACACTAAAAAAATTTGCATACCTGGCAGGCATTTTTATTTCCCTTCTTTCTTTCCTTGTTGTTATAGACTGTGCATCATCATCTTGTACATCTATGGGCTGAGTTTCATGTTTTTCCAACATCTTGTTTGAATTTTCAATTTCAAACTCCACCTTCTCGTTACAATCGTGATCACCCCACCTAAGTAGATTCATCAAGCTCCTTTTTCCGCCAAACATAGCTAATTAGCCAAAAGTAACATCTCTACTAATAATAAATCTTGGGGTTCTATCATTTTCAATACACCATAATCTATAACCTTTAACAAAGTAGCATACCCTAGAAATATGCATTTATTTGTCGTAGGCTCAAGTTTACCATCATTAAGATGAGCATAAGCAGGACAACAAAATATATGCAAAACCAGACACCAAAGGAAGTATCGTATCATACCTCTTGAGGAGTTGTAAAATCAATTGCAGTTGATGGAGATCTATTTACCAGATAACTAGTAGTATTTATTGCCTTAGCCTAAAACTCCTTAGGGAGACTAGCATCTAATCGCATGCATCATGCACACTGTAGAAGTGTTTGGTTCATGCGTTTTGCAACTTCGTTCTGTTGTGGTGTATGTCGTATAGTGTAGTGACTCACTATACCTACTTTCTTGCAAAACTCATCAAACAGTGCATTACAAAACTCTAACCCATTATCTATTCTTAGTGTCTTGATATGTTTCCCAGTACGTTTTTCAACCATGGTCTTCCACTCCTTGAACCTCCTAAACACTTCATCATTTGACTTCAAAAAATACACCCAAACCTTTCTGGTAGTAGTCATCAATGAATGTAACAAAATACAACCATCAGGAGATTTAACCCATGGCCCCAATAAATCAATGAATATACTCAAGGATACCGTGTGGAAGTGGAAAATCTTAACTAAACTGACTCGCGTTGTTTGCCCATGACACAAGACTCATAGAATTTTGTTTTCTGGGCTTCAAAGACCTTTCAAAGAATCCCTTTCGCTCAACACTCACAACCTCTTGCTCAACATGTGACCCACCCCATAATGCGCCATAACTTTGTACAATCATTACCCTGCTTCTTTGAAGATAAGACAACCACTATTCCTGCATCATTAGATCTCCCTAATAAAGTGTAAATACCATGATTGCCACATGCATCTTCATCACAACCATAGCACCCTCTTTTTAAGACTTTAATCTCGCCCATCACTACCAAAATAGAAACTGTATCCTTGTTTATCAAGAGAACCTAAGGAAACTTGTATCCTTGTAGACCAGAACATACTGTGCATCAAATGTTCAAACAATTCCATCAAGTACAATTTGATATGCGTAGTGAACCATCGCTTGATGACGTTAGCCGCTTCATCATCACCTAACGCCACAGTGTTGTGCCATTCTTTAAAAGAATGAAACCAATGTTTGTTGAAAGTCATATGATCATAGGAAGCACCAGTGTCCATCACCCATGTATCTAAAGAACTTGAACTACTAACACTCAAAACATCACTACCCTTAAGTTCACCTTCATCGGAGTTATCCTGCACTATACTAGCGCTATCTTTACCATTTGATTCCTTCTTTCCTTTACTATTCTTTCATTGTGGACAATCACATCTAATATGCCCAAGTTCTTTACAATGATAACATCGAGGTCCCTTAGACTTCGATTTTGAATATGGCTTCATCTTTATTACCAATTATCTTCCTTTTCCTCTTTGCTCCTCACTCTTAGTGAAAATTAAACCCTGTAATTGAACCGGCTTCAATGGAAACCCGAGACCATCCTCTTAATTCTTGATTGCACATATCTTTTATGTCACCAACGGAGAGTATCTTCCATACAAATATAGTGTCAACAAACTTTCATCTGAATTTGGCAAGGTTGAACACAAGAGAATTTTTGGCTTAATCCTCCTTAATCCACATCCCAGAAACACTGCAAACAGGTGAATGACTTTGACTTCAAAACTTAACAACAATGTTCTTTGAACTGCACTTTAAACATCCCCAAGGCATACAAAACAGCGCGCCAGAACACCAGTTCCATGATATACCTGGTATTAAATAAAGAATATAAAATAAATAACGAGGAAAATCGCAAGAACACGGAGATTTACGGCTTATGTCTGTGTGGACGTAGGTCACATTGACCGAACCAAATAAATTTCTGTGTTCTTGTGAATTTCTTCATTTTTTTTCTTCCTATTTGCCGTTTATTTTACAATAGTTTCAAAGACTGAAACAGAAACACATGCATCATCATGTTATTGAAGAATTCAGAAAGCAGCAGCCATGAATAATGTTATAGCAGACTTACCTGTGAAGTTGCATCCCACTAAAAATCCCAACTGAATCATACTCAGGGATGATGTATTTTGGAAGTGCACCAGATAATATCATTGCTGAAAAGACAGATATATGAGAATTTCGAGGGAGAATCAGGGAGTCTCCCGGGGAACATGTAGCCAAAATCGCAGCTTGGTTTTCGCAAGTAGTACCCCCAATAAGAAACCATGTTTCTGATGAACCAAACAGTTTGGCTGCCTGTTTTTGTGCTTCTAAAATAGGCCCTTTAGGAGCAAAGAGATTGTCAAGCTCAGGAACCGTAGATAAGTCATGAAGGAAAGGTCTTATGCCAATAAGTTGAGCTTGGCCGAAGACGTGGGCAGCTCGTCCTGTTGCGGCCAGGAAGTGGAAATGTGGCAACGTCTTGTCCAGCTGAAGCTTTGAATGCAGCAACCAAGGGAGGGGATCACCTTGCGGAGCTATCCCTGAGAATCGAGAATAAGGTCATCATCCATGCCACTATCCTAGTGTTCCCTGTAGTGCCTCTTATCATGCTTGTTCCCTGGCTCTATGATGCTTCTTTCCTATAAGAGACTAATATAGTTAACAACTTCACACAAGCAATATGTTTTAGCTTGTAAAGGGATACACTCTTGTGGGCAACTTTTGATAAATATGCATGCTAGTTCTGTTTGATTGGATTGAAAAAGAGCTTTCTAGGTACACTAAAGGAGTAGCTCATACTATTCATTCGAAAATCAAAACTATTTTGCTTCCTTTGAAACTCAGAAAATATAAAGAAAGAAACAAATATAGTAAGAAAATAAAAAATAATAAGAAAAGAAAATAAACCACTAAGAAAAAATGATTTTCTTATGTTTTGTTTGATCATGAAAATATAAAAAAATCAAATATAATCAAATTCCTTAAAATTTTACATATTTTAAAAATTTATTATTTCTTATATTATAGAGAAAAAAACAAACTAAATGAGCTAAATAAATATATTGAATTAATTTAGTACGTTAAAACCCTTTTTTCTCCAATTTTTCTTATTCTCTACTTTCCTCTCAAATGAAATGATTTTCTAGTCAATATACCATATTGATAACCTAATACATGTGAAATTCAAAACATTCAGTTTGAAGGTAATCTAGCATATTATAAGAACTCCATGTCATCTAGCATACTATAAGAATAAGGTCTCCATGAATTCATAGATATTGTAAATTGCATTTGACCCTTAAAGTAAAACAAGGTAGCTATTGTATAGTTTAGCCTATATTAAGTCACATATTTGTGGCTAATAAGACTTAGTTCAAGGTAGCTAATAAGACTTAATTTTTAATGTTTATTTGTGGCTAATAAGACTTAGTTCAAGATATTTGAAGATCAATAATATTTAATTTTTATAATATCAAGATTCAAATATAAATATATTGATATTTTAATTTTTATTAAGAACCATATATATTTAAATTTAAATGATTTATTGAATTCTAATCATTTTACAATTTATAAAGTATTAGATCATATCTACTTTTTTAAAAGTAATATCATTTCTATTTAAAATTATAAAACGTTGTTGAAAATATAGTGTTTTTCTATTTTGAAGAAAGCATGTAGTCGTTAACCGCAACTCCGGTGCTCTTCTTCACGTGTTTTGATTTTTCTGAGTGAAAATTATGAGTGTTAACCCAAGGAGGTAGCCTTTCCTGGTGGGTCTCGTCCCAAGGCGTAGGTCCCCGCTCGAGTCTCCCGCCACCACCCGCATTCCTGGCCTTACCCTACACCCAACAAGCAGAGAGATATGGCACCCGAGGATTAGTCGAGGTGCGTAACGTCCCGACACCCTCGTTAACAAAAAAAAAAAAAAAAAAAAAAAAAAAAAAATTATGGAGTGTCAATTAGTGTCACCATTATAGCGTCAAAGTCATGTCAACACTAACATCATACCAATAATAATAATAATAATACACAACGTTAAATTAATAAATTCAAATATCATCTCATCAATGATCGAAGTTACATCACACCATATGTATAATCCATTTATTAATTTAATCGCTTAAATTAATATAATTATAACTAACCCATTAATATTTAAATATAAATAACATATTAAATCATAATTCAAATTAAATATTAATTATATATTACTCAAAACACATCAACTCAAATCAATTTCATGTTATGCATTAACACGAATATAACCTATTTATTAAACGTAGTTATACGGTAAATATAAATTTAACCAAAAATAGTTTATTATATTTGAATTCAAACATATAAAATATGTCGAGGTTGGTTCACAAATCATATCAAATTTTACCAAGTCTAATGAAAATTTGTGTCCACCATCCGATTTGTAGGAAAGAAAGGAGTCCCAATTTGAATGGGTTATTTTAAAAACACAATAAATTTGTTTTTTTTTTAAATTTTATAATGAACTTGCTTTTATAAAAGAATACATCACAAATTTTACTTGTGTTATCTACATAACAATAACAAAAACAATAAATATAATCAAAATTCAATAATTTTAAATTTATAATTATTTTAAAAATGTATCACTATGGAGACATCAAAATCAGAGTTTCTACTTTATTAGATTCTAAGGCAAGTTCTAGAGGTTCGGGCTTCAAAGCCTCCGAGTCTTCAAAAGTTTCGCCGCCTCCAAGAGGCTGGGAACCTTCCTATTCGGGTTTATTTCTTCCATCTAGGAGTTGTTTTGGTCTTGGTTGAGCCTTAGGGGCTGTTTGAATGGCATTTAGAGAATCAGAAAAATGCATTTTCTGGGTTATTGTTCATATGAGGCCTCAAACTTTCGACGACCATAATTTTTTCGTCCGAACTTTGATTCGTGTGTTCTTAGACTCCATGGAAATCCCTTTGAGTATAGAATCCATCCATATATAACTTAATGCAATTTGAACCCTCATATTATGTCTGGAAATGATGAAAAAGGTGTTCGCCGGTTCTCAAGAGACGTGAAGTCACCGTCGTATGAGGCCTCAAACTTCTGAAGGCCATAACTTTCTCGTTTGAACTCCGATTCATGTGTTTTTAGACTATGCGGAAAGCCCCTTGAGTCTAGAATCTGGCCATATAAGCCAGGAATTGCATTTGGTGCCCACATATTTTTTGAAAATTTAATTGTAACACCAAGTGTGCAAATTGCTTGGTTTTGATGATGCGTGTGGTCTAATACATTGAAATTGGTGTATGTTGTTTGGTGATTATATGCATGTTGTTATAATTATCCATGAGGCTCGGGGGAAATGCATGAGCTGTGTATGATTGAGGCCATTGCATGGTTTGTTTGTGGTGGCTATCAGACCTCGATATACCACAATTAGGCCTAGAGATTAAAGTATGTCGCTACTCGAGCGGGTAATGACTCTATGATGTCACTGCATGCGTGTATCGATATGTTACATGAATCGTGTGAATTAATTGGAATTTATGTGTTCATTGATATAACTTTCCAATTGATGCATGGGTTGAAATGCATGAGTAGGCATGTACATATAGCACTCATATATATGTAGCATGGTGATAGGCAATGACATTGCATTTCATTTATGCGCAAGCACATCGCATGAAATGGATAAAAAATAAAGTGGAGAACCCTAGGGTTTAGATTTCATTTAGCTAATCATTATGTATTAGGTCTAATTTATCCCCAATTGACATTTGAATCACTATTAATGGAAAGTCTCACTATTACATATGTGAATCTCTCTCGAGAATCCACAATCTACCCTTAGAGCTTAGGTATTTTGCATCTCTACTCAACCCCAAAGTCCTAAGAGCGCAATGAACATGAGAAACCTTAATTACCACACAAAACCCATGAGAATCTCTTATCAATGACGAATTGTGATGTTCTAATCATGGTCTAATTCAACTCTCACTTCTCAATCTTAAATTGAACCACAGCTCATATCAATGATGATTAATCATCACCATGTTTAAAGGAAATGTGATTTCAGAACATTTAATAGAACTATAATCCAAACATTAAATGGAGAGTAAATCAAATCCCAAATACATAAATCCTAACTAAACTACATCTAAACCCCTAGAAAATGGGATTAGTTCATGGTGGATAGAAAAACAACCAAAGAAAATGAAGAAAAGCAAGAAAATAGGAAAAGATGATGGATGAAACCCATTTCTTATCTTCAAATCTTCTTCTTCAAGGCTAAAAATCGATTCCCTAAGAGAGATTTGCCTTTGGGTGTTTCCACCTAAAGAGTCTTCTTCCTTGCCTCTAAGAGCTCCTCCCGAACTCCCCTTCTGCTCTACTCCTCCTCTCCCTCAAAATGCCCTAATTTGATCCCTTTATGCCAAACCGAGCGGGTGCCAGGCAAGGAAGGGAGTGTGGACCCGCTTGAAGTCCCACCGGGCTCCGCGACACGAGCCAGTGGCTGGCAGAGGATTCAAAGAAGCCTCATGTTGAACTGATGCTCCACGCAAAGAAGCCGCTTTGTTCAACTCTAGAAAGGAAACAAAGATGGTCCACGTCATCAGATTAAATCCGGACTTGGACCAAGAGCCAAGGAATTTTTGACTTGTTGATTTGCTACTATTTTGGAGCTGATTTGCTGCAGATTTGGTGTTGATTTTCTACTGATTTGCTGCTATTTTGGAGCTGATTTGGTTCTGATTTGTTCCAATTTTGTCGCTATTTCTGGAGCTTATTCAAAGCATCTGTTCCTGATCATGTTGATTTGGTGTTGATTTATTCGCATTACAGCTTATTTGATTCCCAAGCCTTATCCCCAGAATTATCTAGTTTCCTTTTTTTTTAGTGTTACTGAAGAAAAGAGTATATTAGTTTCCTTTCTTGTTTTCGGGGCCAAATATTTACTTTCCTTGTGGCCGAATATTTAGTTTCTATTCTTTATATCTTCGGGGCCTATTTGCTGCTTGTTATCCCACGCATTCTGAAGTTTTAAGGATTTATAAAATTGAGAGTTTAAATTTCTTGGTTCTGAAAGAGCTCTTCAACTTATCTGCTATTCCGTGGTGTTCATCAAGACTTACTAATCTGATTCCATCACCGATTTTGGCATCCTCACATACCTGCTGTCTCGGGGCTCTATAAGCAACTGCCGAGGTCTTCCATCCAAGCCAAATACTAGAGCGGTGTTCTTCAGTTAATCCGATCACTGTCTCTACAAGTTGATTCGGTTCAGATCAAAAACCTCGCGAGAGGAAGAAATGGGTTTGGCAAAGAAAATGGGCTCCTGCATCACGCCGTAGAGTGATGGAGCCGGTGCTACTGGGCGTGGCTTAAAAATGGGAAGCTATTGGAGGAGAAGAATCCAAAACCACGCCTACATGAAAATACCCACACCGGTAGCATGTTTCCAAAGCTTGCTGCTGAGAGCACTCACGCTAAAGCTTGAGTGAACTCACTGAGTTCGGTGACACTCACGCAGTGAGTACACTCACGCCACATCCGCTGGCCTTCTTCATCTTCCTTTGTAACTTCTTCCATCCCGACCGAATCACTCAAATCTGGTGTCTATGGAAAGACCTCGGAGTCTAGAATCTACCTATGCCAATGAGGGTGCCATAAAGAGACGTCACATAGGCTAAATGATCGTATGTTTTCCTCGACTGCATGATGACTTTGTCGATTTTTCTTCGATTTCGCTTGTTTCCACTCAATAGTTGGCCTAATCACAAAATTGGGAAAATATAGCATTAGGACACTTATTTATATCATAAAACTACTAAAACCTAAGCAAAACATGGGATTAAAAGAGCATTTAAGATACTCATCAACGAATTCTAGAGCCATTATAACTAAGCAATAGCCTTACTACTACTAGTTAGATGATTATGTTTAAAAGTATTTGTGATTTCTCAATTTAATCACAAATACCTAATTAGGTGAGACAAATCATTGATCAATAACACATCCTTGCTTTAAATACAAAGGAAATTCAAGAGAGCTTACTTTCGGATAGGTTCTTGGAACCAGAGAATTTATTAAACTTTATGTTAACAAAGGAAATTCAACAACTTTTTTTCGTAGTGCTCCTTAAAAACCCACAACACTAACCAAAATGGAAAAGGGTCGTTTAGTGGGTCAGTCGAAGCTAGCAACACTACTCCACTTATTGACTGACCAATTCAAATGCAATATCATAACTAAAAGAAAAAAAAAAAAAAACAACCAGCTAACTTAGTCTAATTAAATGTGAATGATCTCCTAAACTAGACCATCTTCATGTATATTTCGCTTTTGAGGAGCTCCTGTCTTCGTCTGAAGTTCGTAAATCGATTATGTAACCCGGGGCCAATGCATAAAGGGAGATTTGCACTCATTACTGTGAAGCATCATGAATTTCTTCTTTCACTATCTTGCCCACCATCCTGCGCAGTAGGGCCGGGACATTCGTATTTATGCCGTGAGGAATTTTCATCGTAGTCAAGCAATGCCTCCTGAGTTTGCCATTTCGCATCTCTTCGCAGCCGAGTCACCATGGTTGAGTCACCCATGGTACTTAGCGGTGTTAGGATGGATGCACTGACGGGCAAGTAGCCTTTGACTATCAACTAATCGTCCTTCATCCTAGCCAAACTAATAACATCCTTTAGTGTTTTAGGTTTAAACATTCTCATTCTTTCTGTAGTTTCCAACTTCAATCCCCCAAAAAATGTACCCATGAGAGCTTTTTGGGTCTATGCACTAACACTGTTGCCCCAACTCTCAAACTCCTTATGATAGTCCCTTGAAGACCCAGTTTGTCTTATTTTGGACAACGACTCATCAAAAATCTTCATAGTCTGTAGGTCCAAAGCAGTTCTTTCACAAATGCTCCCTAAGTAGCTTCCTTCTTGTTATGGTTGATATTTGGCATAATTTTAGGTAAACCTATCCGCAAGTTTCTCAAATATCAATCATCAAATTCTAGGTTACATCGTTTCATACAATGGATGTCACATGACTTGTCACGTTTAGCTGCTACAATAAGAGTAATAAATCTATGAAGGATTCTATACTTAGACTCACTCTTCTTTGCTAGAGTCCCGCTTATTTACACCCGGTCAAGTTGCATTCTGCTGTTCTCAACAAACTTCTGATAATGTTGAAATTATTAAAGAGATGATGATTTTGGATAAAGTCCGTATCCAAAGTGATAATGAGTGGACTAGAGATAATGATTTGATAAACTCCTTAAGCAAATCCTCTCGTTGGATAATGCATCAAAATATGGGTTAGCGAAGACACAAACACGAGAAATACCGATAGCTAGAAAGGCAGTAGAGGTGCAAATAGTCTCAAGTACTACACATTTCAATTCATCAGTGTAGAATGATGATACCTATATTTTGATAGCTAGTGTGAGGAATATGGGTAGTGTGCCTAGATGCTATAGTTAGGGAAACGAGGGGACTCATTTCGATTCCCATAAAGAGTGATTAGGTGAAGGAAGTCATTGAAGCGAGGTGTGACCTTTTTTATACAAGTTCAATTGTAACCTAATTCAATATAGTGAACCTTAGATCTTGGTCATAAACAAGAACGGCTCGCCGTCTGACCACGTGACAACTTTCTATGTGCTTTATCTCTTATGCTTGTTTACTCTCTGGTCCTTGACATTTATTTTTTCATCATTATTTCGTTTAATTTGCCAACCTTTCATTAGTGCTCTAAAGTATATTAGAACATATTATGTGACAACTTGTAGAACATCCTTATTTACAAATAGTTTTTCCCAATGTTTTAAAACTGGACTTGCTTCGACCGTTGATCGACCACAATTTTGGTCCAATTGGATCACTTAACCGTTTAGACATTGAATCCATTAAATGAACCGACTAAACTGGAGTTGAACCGTCAAAACCGGGATAGAAACCATATGGTTTAGAAGGAACCTGTGAGCGATCCCAAAGACTCACGAGTGTTTGACTTTTCTTGCAAAAATCACTTCCCACTTAATGCCATGATTAATGGACACGTGCCAAGAGTTTTCAAGTCAGATAAATACACTCTTTGCATTCAATGAGAACACCCTTTGGAATTGCTCAAGGCTTTCATTCCTCAATGATGTGGGTTGTCTCAAGTTTGAAAATGCTCGAACTGCAAAGATTTCCCCTGCTTGCTTATGAAATTTCCAAATTTCAACAATAATGTATTGTTTTATATTATATATTTTTAAGTACAATATATGTTACAATTAATACATATTATATGATGAAATATAATACAATTAAATGCTTATACAAATAATAATATAGTACAAATTAAAACAAAATGTATTACAATTTAATTATATTAGTATTTACAATTAAATATAACAATTAATAAATATATTTATTAATCTGTATAAATATATATATATATGTAAGTATATATATATATATATATATATATGATTGAAATATATTACATTTAATTATATAAATAAATAATATATTACAAGTAAATAATATATTATTTTATATCAGATACGCTTTTTTTTAAGAAATATTATTGTTATACAATAAGATTATTCTTTTGTTTTCAACACATTTCTCTAAAAAATGATATTTTATACATATAAATATTATTTCTATTCTATTAAATAAAGTTAAAATATTAATATATTTATATAAATAATAAAATAGTGATAATTCCCACTTTAAAATTTAATATATAAATTATATTTACGAGGCCACCGGTTCAATAGCTTCAACAATTGGTCCGACCATTGAATCAGAACCAATAACTTTTCGATTTATCAACTGGTCTGGCTTTTATTACATTGGTTTTCCTTTCACTTCCTTCATACGCCCTTTTGCAATCACTACTACCACCATTGGTTAAAGCTTCTCCTCAAGATGAAAAGCAGGCCAAACCACTTTTTACGATTTTGGCGCATTCTAAGAAGAAGAATTGCTCAACTCTTGTTAGCCAATTCAGTCTCCACATCAACCCGCTTAAGAAACTTCAGCCTTAGCTAACTGCAGAGGAGAACATGGCCTAACACTCATCGTATCAGTGCTCACGAGGTTCCAATTAGTCGATTGTTCACTACGTCACTAGCATGGGTGGGAGTTGAATCATGCTTGTTAACAACACACTCAGAGATTTTGTTTGATAGTAGCTCAGGAGTCATGAAATTTGTCATTCACCCCAAGCTCCATCTGACTTATATGATTTTGAAAACCTCCTTGACGGCCTGATGGTGAGTGTGTAAAATTAATTGGGAAACGCAAACCCGTGTGCGCAAGTGCACGGGTCGAGTTGACGTAGTGTAGTGGTTAGTCAAGTGTCGTTCCCTCGAAGAGAAGCATGTTGACTATCGATTTAATGACTTCGATAATATTTGGATCTACTCCTAAAGCGAATTGCGACTAAATTACTTGAATTAATAAAAACCTAAAATTGAATGTATTGAATTATATCAATGATGAGAAACCTAAGGTTTTACTGTCTCCTACCACTCTTGATAGATGTCAATTCAATTAAGGACTTATTGAAGTATTCATATGAGTTATGTTGGCAGGTTGATCTTTCCTACAAGATATTCTCTCTCGAGATATATTTGCCTATCTATGAGTGGGATGTGGCCATCTACCGCGCCGACCCTTGACTCGAAGCGGCAAATGTAGCAAACCCCAGTGCCACGCCGGGTCTGGAATATCTGTATTTTTGACTACCCAAGTTTTGCTTCAACCATATCCCTAGGGAGATTTATCTTCTCTCTGATCTCAAACTCCCAACTTTAGCATGCTGCAGTTGTAAACAGCCAACATGTAATTAAACCCGAAAATTAAAGCAAACATGAACTCATATTAAAATTCAAATAAGCGAAGAATTTAAAATCAATTCATCAAGCGTAGTTAGGGTTGGAAAAACCTAGAGAAAAGATGATTCATGATATTATTCACTATAGATTGAAGAATTCGATTCTGTGAAGTGGGTTGAAGACTACGAGAAAATTCCGTCTGCCGTGATGCATCCGAATCGTTTAGCTTGATCTCTCACTCTATCTCTTCCTTCTTGATCAATCTCTGTATGTAGTGCTCCCTTTTTATACCACCTTGAGGCGGGCCATCAATGGCTGACTGGGTTTTTCAGAGTTCGTAATGGAAGGGAACCTTGCCTAGATTGAGATGAAGGTAGTAGCGACGACAGACCTAAGATATGCTGATTTAAAAGGCTACGGTTTCTATTTGCGACGAAGGGTCTTCGTAGCGGAGAAGTGTAGCTGCGGCAAAGAGATATTGCAACAACGAACCCATAACCCATTGTGATCTTTGCCTTTTAAATCATTACGCCTGCTCTTTTTACATCTTTTATTTCTTTGCTTTTGATTCGACATACGCCATATTCTATAGAATAATATAATATGAGAGATTAGATTAATATTAATAAAATATTGTGAATCATGCATTTAGCTATAAGAACTTTAAAAATTTAACTTCATGATGCACGGATGATTCATCGATCAACACCCCCAAACTTAGCTTCTTGCTTGTCCCAGCGAGAATGGGCCTCCACCCGAGTACGAGAATATGTGAAACTATGCAAGGATATGGGCTAAGCACACATGACAACGACCAGAAGGAGTCCATATTGCTTGATTCAAAGATCCGGGGACTACCTTAATTGTTTTACCTTTCAAGAACTTGCATTGGGGTAGGTCTCGGTTGTGAAGTAGGTCGACCAGTTTTAGTGCTCAATAATCACTCCCCGAGGAGTCTAAGTGGGGTTAAAAGTGTGCTTTATGTATGGTTGGTATTTGCCGTACCCCCAAACTTGAATTGAACTCGCCTATTTGGAATAGCTTAACACGGAAGGATGAGAACACACCAATTTATTCACTTCAATTGGTCCTAAGGGGATTAACTCTAAGACAAATCCAGGAAGAGTACTAGTACCGGGGGGTTTTAGGTGAGGGTTCCTGTAGCGAGGATCCATTGGTGACTTCCTATCAGTTGGTGTAAAAACCAAAAGACATATACAAATTTATGACGTTATTACCAAGGACTATTATCTAATCCTCGGCAACGGCGCCAAAAACTTGTTAACAAGACCAATTAATTGTATATGTGAGAAATATAGTCAATGGAGTGAATGTGGTAAATACTTTCGAGAAACGATTTGAAACAAAGTAAAGTATACTCAAAAGCTAAGAATGAAAAGTATTATCAACACTCCAGCCCTTTACGCGAAATTCATGGGTCTGCTCTGTTAATAAAGTGGACTCTAGGAGTCCGGATATCGTGCCCACGAGGATTGGAGGTTCTCTCTAATTGGAATTTGATCACCCCGATTACAAGGGCTCTTCACTATTTAGGCGACCAAGTAGGATGTCGAATAAAATCAATTTAATTGAAACAAAAACTGATTTAAAACTAATCCTAAAACTCTACCAAATAAACAACTACTTAATTCTAAAAGGTATGAAGAGAGTCACTAGGGATGGGGATAATTATTTACAAAACAGTTTGCATTTCCTTGAAAGTGTAACATTGTGAGTTGAATGCTGGATTTGTCTAAGAGCAATGTAGTATAGCTTGGATTTCTCCATACACTATACATTTCACTATCTAACACACCATATTCCTTTTCAGTACAAATGGGTCTAAATAGCTACTTGTAAAATTTGGCACTCTTTAAGATTTGATTGTTTTTCTTTTTCAATACTTCACAACCATTTCTCAGATCAAGAATTTCGCTCTATAGACGATAATGCAAGCCTTCTCCAATGTAATTGTATCTCGCCCTTCAAATCTAATAAAATTTTTTCTATCTCCTTGATTAGATCTTTGCTAACACGGGATCAAGATCCTTCATCGTACTAAGGAGAAACCTCTGACACTAAATTGGATACATCATCTAATTAATCCTCACACCATGAGTAAATTAGTGATCTATCACAATTTTTCAGGAGTTCATTAGTTCCAAGATATTAGTCTAACATACCCAGTTACCGCTCTTTTACTCATGAATCTCCATCTCTCGTGTCACTCGGGAGGGCCTCCCTGAAATCGGGAGCAAAGATACAACTCTTTCGGGTATAAGCTACACATTCGAACACCATTATATGAATAAAGCATCAATTATATAAATTCAGTATTCAAACCTACAAAATAACCGAAAAACTCGTAAATTTGAATGTTCGAATAATTAAACCCCAACCCTAGAGGGTGTTTAATGTTCCACATCGGACTCCAATCATCACTAATCAAACAAAAAGTAAGAAAATGAAGAAAGAAATTAAGAGAAAGAAGAGAAAAACCTGCATTTGAGCTTAAATCTTCGCCTCAACAAGAATAAATTGAATATCCGAGTACAAAGACCGAAATCTCTTCAATAAAATAAAAATCTACTCTAAAACTACTCTAAGATATATTAAAAAATAAAAATCAAGCAAAGAAAACTAAGAAAATGGGCGCTTTAGAGAGAAAACCCATGAGAGAGAGAGAAAATCCGCATTTTTAGCTTCTTCAATCTTTGTCCGAATCTTAGTGAAATCTGAATCCTTAGCCATACAACACCGAAATCTCTTCAATAGAAATAAAACTGCTAAAATTACTCTCAGATCTAAAAGAATCAAAATCGTAGAAAACTGAAAATGGGCAACTCAGAGAGAGAAACCCCATGAGAGAGGTTCTCCAATGTTCCCCCTTGCCTCTTTACCTAAAAAACGAGTATATATATGGTCCTAGGGTGAAATGGGCTTGAAATTAGGTCAAAATATCAAATTTCGGCCTTTTTTAGGTTTCGAGCTTTTGGTCGCGACACAGTTTTCGTCATGGCTAAATTCATTTTCTCTGGCCGCTACACCATCTCGGCCGCTGACACCATTTTCTGTCGCGACACCACTTCCTGTCGCGACACAAATTCTTGCCGCGACACCATTTTCCGTCAATTTACACCATTTTCGTCGCGACACCACCACTTCCCCGTCGACACCATTTCGCCGCGACACCAGCTTCCCGACAAAGAACCCTCGCTTTTTCTTCTCCAACTTGTCGGGCCATAACTTCTTCCATTTAACTCCTGATTTGGGCGTGTAAGTACTCGTTGGAAAGCTCTTTGAATGTAGAATGCAGCCATGAGGGAATTTGAACCATTTGATGTTCCAGATGGTACATAAAAATTCATCTTTCTAGTAGCGCGCTGTGAGACTCTCCGTTGACTCTTCTTTTGGAAATAAATTGCTCATTTCTTGCCAAATCATTTGTTTTTCATCAATAATCCTACAAAACCAAGTTTAGAGGAAATTTTATGAGTTTTACATGAATATGGATATAAAATGCACAAAATAGCATGTGAAATGAACTCAAAACATAGATGAGTTTTGCACTCATCAAACACCCCCAAACTTGAAGTTTTGCTTGTCCTCAAGCAAAGAAAAGAAAGAAGTTGCTTGTCCCCAAGCAATGGAAGAGAAGAGTTCATTTCACCCTTTTTATTTAACCAAAACTGAGTAATTAAGCTTTGCAAGGGGTATGTGATATGTGTCTCAAGAATTACCCTTACAAGGAATATAGAGAATATGATCAAGATAATTTATTCATTTTATTAGTGAATTAATCTCATAATAGACAAATTTAGATCATGGTTCTCACTAGTGTGTGTGTGTGTGTGGTCTTCCCCTATCCAAACAATTGCAAGCTAGATGAGTTTATGAGAATTGAGATAAGTATGTGGATCTCCTAAGATAATTTATTTAGGTTCCATAGGCTTGTTGTTCTTATCACTCTCCACTAATGTAGCACACACAACTCTCAAGATCAAGTAGGTCTTTATAAGCTTGTAATGTAAGGCTTCTAAGAAAATACAGAAATATTTTAGGCTAAACTTACTCCAAACATACATACATATTTTTCTGCATTGACAGCTCCTACTCCATCCCGGTTTTTACCATCGCATAGTGACACCTCAAACACCCCAAAATCCGTTTAGGTGCATCCCTTCCATACTCCTCATCACTTTTCGCACAAATTTCGTGATTCTAACAAACACCAAGAAACCTTTTCTTTAAGACAAGGTTATTAGAGGGTGCAAATGTCAAAACCCCTTAAGCTTTCTACCAACCCTTAGCGAGTTTTTTAAATCAATAGCTCCTCTAGACCAATTGGCCTTAGGTACTAGGTGTCGAGACACCCTCAGATTTACTTGCTCTAGGGAAGGAAGGCTACGAGGCTAGACTCACTCCTCCTTGACTTTTTATTGTATTTTTGCTTCTTTTACACTTGATCTTTTTCTGTTTTTTTTTTTTTTGACAACCTCTTTTGATTCAACTTAACTCATTTCAATCTCATTCTAGAGTTATTTTTCCATAGGAAAAATAACTCCCCAAACTTGCTCCTCACCACATTTCAACATGTTCAAATCCTCATGTTATGGGTGAGTTTGGTTCTTAATGAGGGATAGTGATGTATATGAAGGCTATTATTTCCAAACTTGGTTTTTTTTTTTTATAAACAGAATTTTGGCTCTTAAGGCTCAACATTTTGGTATCAGAGGAATATGCATGCATATTGATAGGGTTAGCTTCGAAAGGCAATAATCTTTCCAAGGATGGCCTATATCATTTCTCAATTGTTGTGTTGCTCTAGGATTTCGCCTCAAGCGATAATAGAACAAGTTCTAGAACCCAAGTGGAGATCAAAATTAGATGGATTCTGGCAACCTTCTCTAACCCAAGCAAAAACTGTTTTTCAAGGGTACTTAGTGACCACATGCATGGATTTTGAGAAACCAATGACTAAATAGCCTATTAAAGAGATAACTCATTAAGTATTAAGTCCTATTATCTCTAATATTGTCCATATGCCAAGGGTTCATTTATGGTCCTTATTGACATCACAACAACTCCAAGCAAAACTCAATTAACTCAATAAACTCTAACTAAAAATATACCAAACTAAGATGTAAGTTGGGAAGCATCAAACAAAGTCATTATCCGTAAAGTACTGTAAAATTTCATCTTCAAAAGTTATCATTTGCAACATTTGGGGTGTGACATGATAAACTAACAAAAAATAAACACCCCCAAACTTTGAGATGAACATTATCCTAAATGTCTAGCAATGAGCAAAAGGAAGTAATAAAGTAAAAGGGTAATAAAGAGAGTTGGGAAAAGTGAACTCCCCATTGTAGTCTTGGCCACTTTGAATAGGAACCTTGATGATTTTCAGACATTGACATTGGTGTACTACCCCTTGATAAACTCTTTTGCTTCTTTGGAGCCAAGGAAAGTGGCTTTTTTGCATTTTCTCAACACTGGTGTGCACCAACTTCCTTCACCTCAAATGAGTGAGTTTTGATTCTTCAAAACCCCTTCAATACATGCAAATCACTCCACAATCAACAATGATCCACAAAGAACCTAAACAAACAATCTACACAAAAATTTTCTTCCATTGTAACTCCTTTTTTGATGCTTGGAATGATGGATGGAAATCGGGGTTCAACAAAGGTAAGGTTGTGGGTTTGTGATGGGTTTTAAAGCTGCATGATGGAGATGGATTGGGGAGGAATGATTTAGATTTGAGTGGATGGGAAATGAATTTGAAAGTGGCTGGAAGTTGCATGGTTGAGGAAATAGTATGTGGAAAGATAGAGTATAAAGTAGGAAGAAGAAAATGTGTTTTAAAGGGTTAAAAGCCTATGTTTTCGTGACTCCGTGGTGCTAGTCACGTCGCACTCTGCTCACACTCGCTTTTTTATCCAACTTGTTATACTCATACCTCCTTCATTTTAGCTCGGAATTGGATTTGTAAGGACTCGTTGGAAAGCTATTTCAATGTAGAATGTGCTCATGGGCTAAGGTGAACGATTTGGAGCCTCAATCAATACAGAAAAATCAGAATGTTCAATGCTATCCAATGTGATGATTTCTTGACTCCTTAGGTTCTCCTTGCTTTATCTCTTGCCCATATCACTTGCTATCCTTCATAAGTCCTTCATGCTTATATATTCTCTCAAAATTCCTCCAATAACAACCCTTAATGCTTTCTATCTCATGCTTAAAATCATCTCCTTGTCTTCAATTCTCCTCAAGCATGATCATAACCCTCCAACTTTATATTTTCAACAATTTGGTTCTTTTCATCTCAAAAACCCGAAATTTGATGAACATCTCCACTCCATTTTTTTCACACTTCAAGCACTATAATTACATCAACCACTTCTCTCCCAACTTCCTTGCCTTCGCCTACAAACTAGTCATGAGACAACATGTTGAGCTTCAAACTTATCTTATTCAAAACACTAACAACAAAGTTAAAACAGTGCTGGAATTTTCATCCCAGCAGCAAAAAAAAAACAGCAACAAATAAAATAACTAAAAAAAATAGAAAAACAAAAGAGAATGGATAGAATCCTTATTACTTAGCTTAGGCTGCCTCCCAAGAAGCTGCCTCGCTTTAGAGTCCAAATAGACTCATTGAAAAGCAATTAGTAAGCCTTTCTTTGACCAATCATTCATCTCGGGAAAGCAATTTCTTCTTCATAACCATTCATTTCGTTGATGTTTTCTTCAAACCTTGAAGAGGGAAAGAAACTCAAATCCTTTAATTATGGCTGGTGGTTCAGCCACAATTTCTTCAAAACAAATTCCCTATGGAAGTAGATGTAAACACATTTATGCTTAAGGGATTACTGATGTGCCCTTTCGATTGAAGCAAGTCGTGTAATTTTCTGCACATGGCTCTTTTTTGCTCCATCAAAGGTAATGGTTGGTGAAGATTGAACTTTGCTTTCTCCTCACCTACAAGCAAGGTGAGCTCCCCCTTGTTGATGTCAATCCATGCTTGGCTTGAGGAAAGAAGTGGTCTCTCTTAGTATGAGAATTTGTAAATCCTTTCAATGCCCCAAGTCACAAAATCCATGGGGAAGGTAAATGTGCAATCTTCACCAAAATGTTTTCAGCCATTACTTGACTTACTTCTTCAAATTTCAATTTATCCAATAATGACTCTTCATCATCTGTTTAGAGTGCCTTGTTCTCACTCTAGCCTATTTTCATTTTTTTCCACAGATTGTGGATAGGAAATTTCGCACACTACTCAAAGGAGTATCAATGCATTCATTGGGATTTGGCAAAGTGTTACTAGGAGAGGTCCTAGAGAATTTTTCTTGAATGCTTGGACCAAGGTCCTATTTGAGCTTCTACTTTTCAATCTAGCACTAGTGTTGACTTGGAAGGCATCTAAATCTGGAAATTTCTGCTCATGAAGATTAATCCTCTTCTTGTTCCCTTCCATGTAGATAAAAATCTGCTCCTTAACAGGAGACAACTCTTCTTCCTCTGGAAATGTGGGATTTGAACTCCCTTGATAAGGCAATACTCCTTGTTCCATGAGTGAGTCATTGTGAATTCTTTCGTCCAATTGATTAAGAAGTAGTTCAAGCTTGGCTTCTATGGAGGCAAATCTATCTTCTATTGAATGTTCCTCCATAAGTACCAACAAATAAGAAGAAAACCAAAAGAAAATAAAGTACAAATACTAATAAAAAAATTAACTAAGAAACAAATCACAAACTAAAAAGATAAAAATAAAATGAAATTGCCTAAATTAGCAAAATTACCCGTTTCTTCAAAATGTCAACTTCCAATGAGAAAGTGAATCGCGCCAACTTCTACAGAACGACGCCAAAACTTGTAAAAACCAAAAGACATATACAAATTTATGACGTTATTACCAAGGACTATTATCTAATCCCCGGCAACGACGCCAAAAACTTGTTAACAAGACCAATTAATTGTATATGTGAAAATATGGTAAATGGAGTGAATGTGGTAAATAATTAAAACCGATTTGAAACAAAAGTAAAGTATACTCAAAACTGAAATGAAAAGTATTATCAACACTCAACCCTTTCCGCAAGTGCACGTCTCATACAAGTATAAAGTGGACTCTTAGAGTCCGGATATCGCACTAATGGTGTGATCGAGGTTCTCTAATTGGAATAAATTTGATCACCCCGACATAAAGTGGCTCTTCACTATTTAGGCGACCAAGTAGGATGTCGAATAAAATCAATTTAATTGAAACAAAAACTGATTTAAAACTAATCCTAAAACTCACCAAATAAACAAACTACTTAATTCTAAAAGGTAAGGAAGAGAGTCACTAGCATGATAATTATTTACAAAAACAAGCCAGATTTCGAAAGGTAACATTTGTGAGTTGGAATGTTGATTTGTCCAAGAGCAATGTAGTATAGCGTGGATTCCTCCATATACTATACATTTCATTATCTAACACACCATATTCCTTTTCAGGACAAATGGGTCTTAATAGCTACTTGTAAAATTGGTACTCTTTTTAAGATTTGATTGTTTTTCTTTTCAATATTTCATAACCATTTCAGACTCCACACTCTGCCCCCATAGACAGGATAATGTGTGCTCTTCTCCAATGTAATTGGTATCTCGTCTTCAAATCTAATAAAATTTTCTATCTCCCTGATTAGATCTTTGCTAACACGGATCAAGATCCTTTCATCGACTCAAGGAGAAACCTCTGGACAACTAAATTGATGGTATCGTCTAATTAATCCTCACACCATGAGTAAATTAGTGATCTATCAAGTAATTTTCGCAGTTCATTAGTTCCAAGATATTAGTCTAACATACCCCTAAGTTACCGCCTTCTTACTCGGGAATCTCCATCTCTCGTGTCACTCGCAGGGCCTCCCGAAATCGTGAGCAAAGATACAACTCTTTTCGGGGTATAAGCTACTAATATTCCAACAATTCATTATATGCACAAGCACTAATTATATAAATTCAGTATTCAAACCCACAAAATAACTGAAAAATCGCAAATTTGAATGTTCAACACTAAACCCCAACCCTAGAGGGTGTTTAATGTTCCACATCGGATTCCAATCATCACTAATCAAACAAAAAGTAAGAAAATGAAGAAAGAAATTAAGAGAAAGAAGAGAAAAAACCCAGATTTGAGCTTAAATCTTCGCCTCAACAGTAAATAAATTGAATATTTGAGTACATCACCGAAATCTCTTCAATAAAAATAAAAATCAGCTCTAAAACTACTCTAAGATCTATTAAAAATAAAATCATAAAGAAAACTAAGAAAATGGGCAATAGAGGAGAGAAAACCCATGAGAGAGAGAAAAATCCAGATTTTTAGCTTCAATCTTTGTCTGAACCTTAGTGAAATCTGAATCTCTATTACACAAAGACCAAATCTCAATAGAAATAAAACTGCTAAAAATTACTCTCGTATCTAAAAAGAATCAAAATCAGAGAAAAAAACCGAAAAATGGGCAGCGCCTAGAGAGAGAAACCTACGAGAGGTTCTCCAATGTTCCCCCTTGTCTCTTTACCTAAAAAACGAGTATATATATGGTCCTAGGGTGAAATGGGCTTGAAATTAGGTCAAAATATCAAATTTCGGCCTTTTTTAGGTTTCTGCAGCTTTTTTGGTCGCGACACAGGTTTTCTGTCGCGACACCAATTCCTGTCGCGACACCATTTTCTGTCGCGACACCACTTCCTGTCGCGACACAAATTCCTGTCGCGACACCATTTTCTCGCCACGATGACCATTTTCTCGTCACGACAATATTCACTTCCCGTCGTGCGGATACCCATTTCCTCGTCAAGTGACACCATTTCCTCGATAAAGAACTCCGTTTTCTTCCAACTTGCTCCGGCCATAATCTCTTCATTTTAACTCCTGAGTACTCGTTGGAAAGATCTTTGAATGTAGAATGCAGCCATGAGGGAATTTGAACCATTTGATGTTCCAGATGGTACATAAAAATTCATCTTTCCAGTAGCGCGCTGTGAGACTCTCCGTTGACTCTTCTTTTGGAAATAAATTGCTCATTTCTTGCCAAATCATTTGCTTTTCATCAATAATCCTACAAAACCAAGTTTAGAGGAAATTTTATGAGTTTTACATGAATATGGATATAAAAAGCACAAAATAGCATGTGAAATGAACTCAAAACATAGATGACTTTTGCACTCATCAGTTGGTTAAGGGCACTGCATCTGCCTCTGTGACCTTCAATCTTTAACACCAACCAAACCTCGGGGTTCTAGATTGTGTAGATCATTCATCCTCTGTCCCGTGTAGCGGGTAGTGAAGTCAATGGCTCCCAGCCAATTGGCTTAGGGCATTAGGCTTTGAAAAGCCCCCTCGGACTGTGCCCGGGATCCGATTGGATGATCAACATTGTTATTATTGTTATTATTATTATTATTATTATTATTATTATTATTATTTATTTATTTATTTATTTTTATTTGGGGCTTAAAGGCGATCCTCGTTTTTCTAAGGTGTCCCATCACTTAGGTGCTTACTTCCTAAGGTTCGTAGGACTCTTGTATGATGAGTCCGAAGTCAAAGCATACCCCGAAGATCACGGTGCGAAAGTGTGTGCGTGATAGCCTACTGAATTGGCTTTAGACTCCAAAAAGGTGGCCGCATATGTTAGTCTCGACATCACACAACGCAGCTCTAATTGTCAAACAACCTGGGAGTCCTAGCCCCATTGAACATGGGTTGTTTTACAATTACTACAACCCCCTTTTGTTGCCATCATGCTCAAAATTAGGGTGGGGATACTCAATACCAACTCTGGAAACTGTCATATTCTAATATGTGCAATTTGCATACATATTGGTGCATGGGAAACAACCTAACACACGCCTAAAAAAAATAATGGACCTAGGCATGCAAAAATAGCAAAGATAATAATAAAAAAATGGACCTAAACGTACGAATAAGCGAAATAACCAGTCAAATAAAACTAAGTCAAAATAATAGTCGAATAAACTAGGTCATACATAGTCATTACCCGGTAGCCCGAACTTGAAACTGATAGTGTCCTCAATGACAGAAAAAGAAAATAAAGAAGAAAGGTAAAGAAATGTCACGTCCGGAAAAAATATGTATATCAACTGCGGTGGTAGCGGTGAGTAGTGTTGTGTGTGGAATGAAAGGGGTAGTGAGCTACCGTTGATGTCACAGTCTGGTAGCTCGGATAACATCCATCTCGACCGGGATGGAGTCATTATCTGGCAAGGTAACCGGTGCTCTTGAGACTTGTCTGTGGTGTCGAAGCGGGAAGTGAGTGCATGGATGCAGTCGGCTAAATTTGGGTGACTAGAGGGCCTCAGTGCGTAGTCCATTTAGGTGGCTTTACTTATTGAGTGTGGCATTAGGGGCATCATGTTCTATCTTCGTTGTGTTGGACTTTCGTCGGGCTCCCAAACTTCACACGAAGCGGAGTGGAATGGTAGTATTCTTGTGCACAGCTCCTAGGAGTCCAAACATCGAACTCGGTGATCGGTATAATCGAGTGATCGGGAGGGTAGATCGGGGGCGCCGGTCACGGCGTCACGTTAATTGTCTCGATCAGCCCCCTCTCGATGGCCAGATCGTCAGATGTCGAGCCCGGAGTCCATGGTCATGGCGTACAGAGGATCGTCTTGTCGCTGTCAGCTGTCACCCAGATGCGGTGAAGGTTTTAAATCTTAACGGATAAAAATTATACCCAAACCGCCCGCGGGGCGTGAGCGGCTGTCATCGAATGTGGTGAACTATGGAAGCGAAGGATGGTCTTGTGCGTACGTACGTGTGAGCTCACATCGGGCCCTCGAAGTTGGTGGCTCTGAAATAGGCGCTGGTACTCCTCATCATCCTCCAGCGGTGATGGGCGGTTTGATGGCCCCGTGCCGGGTGACCACCTACCAGAGACCCAGTCGCGTAGTGCTTGGGCTAGAGATGGTAGGTTGGAGTAGAACTCGCGGACGACCGGGGCCACTCTTGGGGTCGGGAGCACATAGATGCCTTGACCTCGAGTGCGGATGGTGGGGGTGGGACGCGTTCAAGGTCGAAAACCCGACTCTGGGACGAAGGAGACCGGATGCAAAGCGACTGAGTGGTAGAGCCTCTACGCCTCCAGGAGATGAAGCGGCACGGATGGTGCGGAGGGGAGAGTCTCTTGCCACGGGATGTGGAACCGGAGCGGTGTCGCTTCACTAGGACAGTCTTCTTGGGCACCATAGTGATCAGCAGTGCTCGAAATCCCGAAAAGAAAATGCACACAAGAAGGAGCGAGGGAGACGAAGGGTTGTCTGGCAGATGAAGGGAAAAAGTGGCCAGCCACGGGTATTTATAGGCATTCAGTCTGATCACTTAGCCCGCGAAGAGTCCCTTCAGCTACGCAGCGAACGCCGCCGCGATGAAGGGCTCTTCGTACTTCTTGGCGAGCCTCAGCGGCCGTGAAGATGGCAAATCTTTGCGGACTAGAAAGTTGGTCTAACCGTCGCGGGTGGTGGGGCTGGCGAGAATTTGGTTCCTTTCGGCGAAACAAGCCGCCACGACCGGACGGAAAGTATGGACAACACGTGTTTTTGCCCTCCTTTAAGATTCATCACGTTATTAAAAATAATTAAAGGTTAGGATGCCCCGAAAACAAAAATTTTTGTAAAGCGATCGAGAGGAATGGAGATAATATGAAATGAGGGAAAAAGAAGAGAATCTCACAATGCTTGGAGTTGCCTCAGCCATTGTCATTACTTGTCGTTGGCTCGACGTTCTGCATCCATATTTGTATTCTAGAGGAAGCCCCGAGATGCTAATGCACCTTAGTGGTGCTGAAATCATTGCTCGGGCGGTTGGATAGCTGGCTACCACCTTGATCTTCTGGGTAATTCGTTGTGCTACACGAGACTTATCTCGGGAGTTTACCATCGCCTTGCAGAATCTCTTTTGGGGTTGAGAAGTAGGGGCATCTTTGTTAGGGTATTCATTTGGGAGCTTCATGGGGGCGGGTGCGCGAAGGTGATCGTCTTACAGGGCTCTCAATTTAGTTTCTCCATACCTTGCGTGATCAGTGCCGTGAGTAAATGATGGCTACCTGTAGTGTGATAGGTATTTTCTTTATCTTCTTCCATATCGAACAATACAATCTGGAAATATGAACTTGTCCACTTTGGCTAGAGCGTCTTCCTATCACCACCAGGGTGTTTTGTGACCTATCTTGATTGGAGTGTAGTGTGGTTGTTGAGCTTCACTAATCAGAATCGTACGAATATAGATAGCAGGCATGAGGTTAATGCACTCCCATATCAAACAAGGCTTTCTCAAGGTAGGAATTTCCAATTGTGCATGGTATAGTAAAAAAGCTAAAAGTGCTTTTCGGCTTTGTAATATGGGTTTTCGTTGCGAAGGATGGCACTACATACATAGTGAGTTCACGTTCTCAAAAATCGTGGTCTTCTTTTTGTTGGACAACATCTCTTTCATGAATTTCGCAAATTTGACATCAATGCATTGCAAGCGGAATGTTTATAGTGATTTCTTGACACTCATCATTGTTGGGTGCCTCAATTTGCTCTTTTCGAGGGCGTTGAGAGTACGAGATTGGGATAGTAGGTTTAGTCATGTTTGGTTGACCTTGACCTCTGTTTCTTCTTCATCCAGCCTTTTAATTCAATTTGTTCCTATCACCTTGTCGGTCCCCGGCTGGTGGATTACTTCTTCTCTCTGCCTCCCTGTCGCTGAAGTGGCTGCAGGATGTTGCTAGGTTCTTTACCACTCCCTCTCGTGTGATAGCTTTTTATATTCGTTACCCTCGCCTCAGGTTCACCTTAGACCCACTCGTTAATGCTCCTCATTTGCCTCTCTATCAAACAAATTGGCCATTTGGCCATTTGCTCTCGAGATTTCTTGTTGCATCTTGCCAGATTGTTCAATTAGGTGAGTGCAGCTTTACCAAGTCGCTGTCTCATTCTGAGCGGTGTATGAGTGAGCATTTGTCTGGTGCTTGCTCCCAGTCTCTACTTTTTCTCGGGGTTGGGTTCATTCACTAAAGGTGATGTGTTTACGACTATTCTCTGACCATAATTCGATTGTTTGAATTACCTTGGTTACCCTGCCATTCGACACGCATTCTTTCGATTACGGTATGATGATATGCATTGCTGTCTTGCCCTTCTTGTAGTTGGATTCTCTTGGTCGCATATTAGACTTTCTCGCATCATGCGCACGGCGACCTCCATAGTCATCTTTTATCCTCCAGTTACACAAATTTCGCGGACTATCTTTGAATAGCATTCCTACTGCTGAGCCTATTTAGCCTGCGGTGTTGGTCTTTATGCTTGTGATTTACGGATTACTTAGAATCTCTGTGTCTATTCCTGTTGAGGGATTCCTAGGTGTCGATCAATCTCTAGGCCAGTGATTAGTATTAGTAGCTGTATCCTCCCAGAACTCATAGGTTTGATTTGTGGTTTCTTCATGGAGACGCAGCCCGGCAGGCATCAGTAGTTATCACGGCTAAGGCGCTCAAGCGGATTCAGAACTTATGCACAAATCCACTTGATTAATCGCAATTGTGGACTGTCTCTCGGTAAAGCTCATGAAATCTCTCGAGCCTCAAGCTGAACTGCTCCCCTCAAATTGTCTGAAATGGCCAATTTCTTGCACAGTTGAAATTTGGCTTTTCGAAGTGGGAAAAATGTGGTGAAATTTTGCACCAAGTCGTTGCATGAGGGTGATGGAGTATGGAGGTTGTTTGATCGACTAGTGTTGTGATCAGCTGAGTGGCTGATGGAATAGGCTGCAGTTTGAGAGCTTCTTCGGTTACCCCATTATACTTGACCATATCACAAACCTCGATAAAATTTGGTCAAGTATTGCATTCGGGTTCTCGATCGGTAACCCGTGGGCGGATATCATTGAGCATGCGCAGGGATCACTCCTTTTAACTCAAGATTTATTTCGCACTGTATAAGGTGGTCGTCGTATAGTGGCTAAGCAGTGCGGGTGGCAAGGCAGAGCTCCTCGAGTAGCATATGCGGATTATCGAGTCTCGAGAAGGGTGTAATTGGGTACGAGTTCTATAGTTACATCCGTTCTATTCCACTGTGGTTCATCCTATCCTTGAATATGTCCCTGCGTGTCTGTGATCTTTGCATGATTCAGTGATTCACATTGAGTTTGTCTTATAAATGTCGATGTAGTGTTAAATTCTGGTTTCATGATCGAATGGGAAAGCGGAGTTCCACTACGTGATCATATCTTTATATTACACTCTAAGTACTCACGAAATCACGGGATAAAACGAAACCAAATCACAACCGGTCTTAATAAAGAAGAACCACGTAAACGGGAAATAAAGTAAAAACAAATGATCGAAAGTGAGAATAACTAAGAAAGTAAAAATTGATCAAAGTACTATCTATGGCATGGTTGTCAATATCAACACTAAACTTCTCCCCGGCATGTGCCAAACTTAGTGGTGATGGTGAGTGTGTAAATTAGTGGAAACACAAACCCGTGTGTGTTCAAATTGCGCGCGTCGAGTTAGTAGTGTAATTGGTTAGTCAGTGTTGTTCCCTCGAAGAGCGTATTTATTCTTGATTTAATGACTTCGATAATGTTTGGATCTACTTCTAAAGCGAATTGCGACTAAATTACTTGAATTAATAAAAACCTAAAATTGAATGTATTGAATTATATCGATAATGAGAAACCTAAGGTTTGCGAATACTCCTACCCTCTTAATAGATGTCGATTCAATTAAGGACTATTGAAGTATTCATATGAGTTATGTTGGCGGGTTGATCTTTCCTACAAGATATTTCTCTCGAGATATATTTTCTCTATAGCGGTGGGATGCTAGAAGTTGTATCTACGCCTCAGCCCTCGACTACGAAAGCGCTTAAATGTCTTAAACCACAATGCCACTTGCGATGCAGGATATCCTACATTGTGACTACCCAGTGTTGCTTTAACCATGTCCCTAGAAGTAATCTTCTCTCGATCTCAAACTCCCAGCTTTAGCATGCCACGGTTGGCCAGACAATAACATGTAATTAAACCCAGAATTAAAGCAAACATATGAACTCATATTAACATTCAAATAAGCCAAAACTGAAAATCAATCCGTAATTGTAGTTTCAGGGTTGGAAAAACCTAGAAAAAAGAATTAAGTTCATCATATTATTCACTGATTGAAGAATTAAAATCATGAAGTGGGTTGAAGGAAAGACTACGAAGAATTTAAGTCTTTGCGATCATCCGAATCGGAAATCTAGCTTGATCTCTCACTCCTGTATCTCTTCCTTCTTCCCGATCCAATCTCTGGTTTGCTTTGAAATTACTCCCTTTTTATACCTTGAGAAGCGGGCCCATCAATGGCCCAGAAAGCTAGGAGTTTTTGAGTTCGTAATGAAATGGAACCTTTAGCCGTAGCGGTGAAGAGTGGCTTCAGTGTGAACAGGAGCTTAACGATTTTAGGCTTTTACGAAGTTCGCTACGGCGAAGGAGTCTTCGTAGCGAGTGCCGTGTGAGATCTTATGTGTGTGAACCGTAACCTTTAATGATCTTTTCGTCATTTCGCTATACTCTGTTTTTTACGTCTTTTAAATGCCTTTTGAGTTCCAACATCACCATATTCTATAGAATAATATAATATGAAGGATTAGCGTAATAATGAAAAGGCGTGAATCATGCATTTTAGCTATAAAGAACACGAATTTAATTAGGCTGCATGATTCATCCGTCACTCCCACACTTCTTGAATTTCCTATTTTTCTTTGTTAATTAGAAACCGTAACTTGGGGTAAATATTTCTGGCTCTGAAGTTGATAGAACTATTCTACTTCAGACGAGAAAGAACCTTAAAGAATTTATTAAATTTTCTGCACACCCGGATCAATAGCATGTCGGGTTATAAATACGAAGAAAAGTTAGAGTTAAAGTATAAAAACCTCGTTCTCATATGAGGCGAGTTTCTGTATTGAATGGTGATTTTATCTCTTGAGGTCCCATGTAGATTAAAAAATTTTGTCTAAGAAACACGAGGATCTCGAGAATAAAATCGCGTCCCTATGTCTCTTCATTTAAATACGAACGAGAAACTATATTTGAGCCAAAAAAGTTAATAAGCTTTCTAAAAAAATATAAAGTAATATCGTGGCTTCCTAAAAACCATGACACTAACAAAAATGGAAAAGTAAAGTTTGAGTAGGGCTGCCTAAAGCTAGTAACACTACTCCACTTATTGATTGAAAATTCAAATGCAATATCAAAAAAATAAAAAAATAAAATAACAAACATCCAACTTCTTGGAACCTCCTCAACGTATCAGAAAGATGACAAAAATGGTTGTGGTTTGTTTGTGAACTAGTTTCACATAGAGATGATGACATAGTATTTGTTCCAGTGGTAGAGCAAGTTCATTGCACATTCAGTTACCCCACCATTTCAATGTCTTTACAAACTTAAATCATGCAATTTCCCAACCATGAATTATACCGCAGACGTCATGGAAGATAATGCAAAGGATCTGAAGCTCCACTAATAACCGCACCCTCTCTATTTTAACACGCAGGAGATAATCAAGAGCTCTTTCTGTAACAATCTCACCTGGGATGATTACTGGAATCCCAGGTGGATAACAGGCACAGATAAGCTCCCGCAAATTTCTCCAATGCTGTCTGATGTGCACCCTCTTTTCTTGCAAAGAAGGCCTCTCTAGGACTTAAGCATATCTTACTATCCACAAAAGGTAGACAATTTGTACTCTCTGCACTCTCTTCCACTCTCTGAACTGGTAAGAAAGTAGCTGACACAAGCCTCTGAGCATGCTCTCTGGAAGTTCCCAGATTAATTACATATGCAATAGATCGGGTGTCGACTAATTCGCAAATTACTCCATAATCCCTGCTTAGGATTTTATTTGCTTCATAACCGGATAGACCAAGCTGCCATAAGCTAATGTAAGCCGCAAGGGATCGATCATAGGAAAGCTAAGAGAAGCTCTGACATTCAAGACTGAAATACCTGGAATTTCTTTTATAAGATTTCTCACTTCAGCTGCTAATTCCCAGGCTTGGCTGAAAATCATTTCGGGGTTTTCGCTTAGTTGGGCTCTAGCGGCATCTAATGATGCCAAGAGCAGATAGCTAGGGCTAGTACTTTGAAGTGTTTGAAGACATTTGCAAATTCTTTCCCTGTCTACTAGAGTTCCTGACATATGTAACATTGATGACTGTGTAAGAGAGGATAGAACTTTGTGAGTTGATTGTACACAGCAAAGATCAGCCCCTTGCTGGAGGGCTGAGGCAGGAAGCTGGGGATGAAGCCCAAATGGGCTCCATGAGCTTCATCAACAAGCAGAGGAATTTTTTGAGAATGACAAAGCTGAGAAATCTTGCTTAGATTGCTGCATATACCATGGTATGTGGGGGAAGTGACAAAAACCGCAGCAGCTTTTGAGCCTTTGTTCTCAATTGCCTTAATTGCACACTGTACCTGTATAATAGAGCATCTCTCATCATATATCTATTTATATAGTTGAACCCAACAGTAATCTCATAATGAATTTGGGCTTGTTATCTTCCTGCAACCAAATCATGCTTGGAGAAGTGGAGAAAAACAAAGAAGAATGAATAAATAGATTTAATGTGGTTGGGCAGGATTGCTACGTCCACGGAACCATGTTGAAATCTTTTCACAATTTTAATTAGGGTTACACAAAATAAAGTACATATACTACTACTAGGTATTACAAAATTTAAAAAATAACATTGAACCCGTACCCCCAACCTCTCATTCATCCCTAACAAAAGAAAAAGATTACAAGCCTGAATGGCAAATGCCATTGTTCCACTCAATGCAATACATTCCCCTCGCTCAACTTCAGTTTACTCTTGCATTTGCCCCCTTTTCTTTATAAATATGTTTCTCTCGATATGAGCCATATGCTACAACAAGTCGAAACAACCATTTGGTTTGCTGTTAAAACTTGTCAACATTATTCGAGAATTTCAAACTAATTCATCCAAACAAGGCATACAAACTTCTACAAGAACTTTGTTTTTGTTGCAAAATAAACAGCAAATAGGAAGAAAAATAAACGAAGAAAATCGTAAGAACAAATTTATGGTTGACGATGCCAGCCATGGACAAGAGTATTTATTGATTGCGACATTCAAGTGCATAATACAAAATCCTAAATACCCACATATAATATATATATATAAACCTTAAATCAAACTGGGTCGCTCCAATCGGGTTAAGTCCATACCACGGGGGGCGTTACCCCTCCGCATCCCCACGAGATCAGTGTTAGGCCTCTATGATGAGAATCAAAACACAAAAGATCTGAGATGCAGGGAGCTTGTACAACATATATTGGGAATTTGATCTTAATTATGAAAAAGTCAGAGTCGGAGAGGGTGTAGAGGAACCTTGGAGGCCATGAAAATATGTTTACAAATCCAAGTATTTTGAGTTTTATTATTATTTTGATTTGGAGTTGGTTTATTTTAGAAGATTTGTTATACAAGTCAAAGTAGTAGTTCTTTTTATTTAATTTAGAGAAGTTTGTTTCTTCAGTCAAATAGGGGTTGCTATTTCTTTTAGAAATATTTGTTTTTTGAAATTCCCTTTATTTAAATTAGAAAATCTTCTTTTCTAAGTCAAACTAGGAGTTTCTTTATTTGATTTACAAAGTTTGGGGCCTATATACCCCACTGTACCTTAGTCTTTGAGAAGACAATTGATGAATAAGGGGTGTTCTTTTGTAGAGTTTCTTCATTTTATGGTTCTTGTGAGAATTTTCGAGCTTATCAAGGTTAATTCCTTATGGTGTTCAAACTTGCAGTTCTTGGTTCTTCTATAATCAAGGGGATGGGGTTACTTTCCTTTGTTCTTACGGCTTTTGGTTTCATATTACCAAGGGGACGGAGGCGCATCATCTTTGCTTATGGTTCTCTATTCAATATAGTCAAGGGGGACGAGGCCACTGTTCTAGATCGTGTTTGAGGAATCAGCCGAGTAATCATGACAATTGGTGGATCTCGAAGCAACAAGCAACATGGTTTGCATCACTTCGGGCTTAAGCCTTGTGTCTCTCACCCTACGTCACCACCACAGATCTCACAAAAAATCCCTTTCGGGTCAAACTCCCAAAAATATTCCAACTCAGGTTATAAGTCGGGTTGCCACAAAATTCTAGTCATTTAATAATTCTCCACATTGACTTTAATTTTACAAAGTCATCAATATAAAAAACAACTCCCTGTCATCCATGCCCCCAAAGGGTCTCATGCTATGCGAACATTCACCAAGTCTAAGCTATGCTTGAACTTTTCTATAAGCAACGACTTAGTCAACATATTAGTTGGATTATCTGCTGTGGATATCTTCTCTATGGAGAAAACATTACCCTCTCTGACATCTCTAATGAAGTTCAACATGGCATCAATATGCTTCGATCTTTCACGATAAACTGCATTTTGTTTTTTACCAAGCTCAATGCACTTTGACTATCATAATAAATGATATGCTTCTTCACATCTTCGACGAAACTATCAGCGAAGACCATGCAACGAGAAATACCTTATTTGACTCCTTATCCCGATAGGATATATTTTAGCTCAGTTGTTGACAAAGCAACTATAATTTGTAATGTTGCTTTACAACTAATAACCGCAATAGAAGAGAATTAGAAACATAACATTTCAATAATCTTCTTTCTCGAGAGATCTCTACACGTAATCATAATTTGTATAGCCGACAATATCACTAATGGAACCCTTCAGAACATAAACCAGGATATAAGTTACTCTTATCTCTAGTATCACATAATACATAGCTTCATTGAGTTTTTCTAAGGCTTTACTCTTAAATCTTCTTACCACGCTAATTGCATGTCTTTGGATCTGGCCTAGTGCACCATGGCATACATCGAACTCCCAACAACAGAGTAAGGGACTCGACTCATGGAATCTTTGCCTTCTTCTATACTTGGTATAGCACTAGCATCAAATTTAAAGTGCTCTACCACAGGAGTGCTAATAGGCTTTGACTTCTCCATTTGAAAAGATTGCAACACCTTTTCAATGTATTTATGTTGTGACAAATATAGTAGGCCTTCTTTCCTGTCTCTCGAATCTACATGCCTAGGATTTTCTTGGTTGCACCTAAATCCTTCATCTCGAATATTGCTTTCGACAAAGTCTTTAGATTGTCGATTTAAACTGCTGTGACACTTTTCGACATATCATCAACAACACATATATAAAGGAGCCATCTATCAATTTTTTAGGTAAATCACAGGTTATCATGCGATTGCCGAACATAGTCATGATAAATCATAAATACTCGAGCCTCTTATACCGCTACCTTGATGGCTATTTCAAGCCATGCGGAGATTTCTTCAACAAATACATAATCTTATTTTCAAAAATCAATAAACCCTCCCAGGTTGATACATATAAAAATATGCTCCCTCTAGATTTCCATATTACAAGAAAGCGGTTTTACATGAAGCTACTCGACTCAGTCAAATGCACTTACCATGGCTAATAAAGCTCGGGTGTCTTATGTTTCATAAGCTGGAGGAAAAATACCTCATGACAATCGACTCCCTCGCTTTTATTACCATTTATTTGTACCCTGGCTTAGTGCCTTGAAGAAATTAGCATATTCCACCCGAGGAACACCTTCTTTCTTCTTAAAGACCCATTTGCATCCCACTGGCTTCACACCCTTTGGTAATGGTACAAGCTCCTAAGTCCTATTCTTATAAAGGAGTTGCATCTCTCGTTTCATGGCAATTAGCCATTCCATTGTTTCTTTACTCACAAATGCAGCCTCCTTATATGATCGAGGTTCATCATAATCTATGCTTTTGACCCGCTACCAATGCATAGCCCGATTGGATTCTGACTATGACATCTCGAATAATTTGCATACCTGCAGGCTTTGTTATTTCCCTTCTTTCTTTCCTTGTTGCTATAGATTGTGCATCATCATCTTGTACATCTATGGGCCGAGTTTCAGGTTTTTTCAACATCTTTTTTGAATTTTCAATTTCAAACTCCACGTTATAACTCACCAGTGATCAATTTTTGCAGTTCATCGACTCCTTTTACGCGAACCTGTTAGACTAGTTAAAGTGCTTTTATCTACGCTAATAATAAATCTTAGGGTTCTATAATTTCAAAACACCACAATTTATATCCTTTAACCTAGTAGTATACCTAGAAATATGTTTTTGTGTCGTAGGCTCAAGTTTACCATCATTAAGATGAGCATAAGCAAGACAACCAAATATATGCAAGCCAGAATAATCAGAGGAAGTATCGTATCATACCTCTTAAGAAGTCGTATCAATTGCAGTTGATGGAGATCTATTTACCAGATAACTAGCAGTATTTATTGCCTAAACCTAAAACTCCTTAGGGAGACCAGCATATAATCGCATGCATTGTGCACACTATAGAAGTGTTTGGTTCATGCGTTTTGCAACTCCATTATGTTGTGGTGTATGCCGTATAGTGTAGTGACTCACTATACCTACTTGCAGAACTCATCAAACGGTGCATTACAAGACTCTAAACCATTATATGTTCTTAGTGTCTTGACTTGTTTCCTGATGCTTTTTAACCGTGGTCTTCCCACTCCTTGAACCTCCCCAAACACTTCATCATTTGACTTGAAAAATACACCCCGAACCTTTGCAGAGTAGTCATCGATGAATGTAACAAAATATGTGCAACCAGCATGAAGTTTAACTTAGCAAGGCCCTGAATTTGAATGAATATACTCGAGGATGCACGTGGAAGTGTGTACGAAATGGCTTGACCTTGCGTTAACACACCCGTGACACAAGACTCATAGAATTTTTGTTTTCCAATTTCAGCACCTTTCAACAATCCCTTTTCACTTAACATTGTTAGCCCTTGCTCACTTATGTGACCCAATTTGCAATGCCATAACTTTGTACAATCATTATTTTGCTTTGAAGCAGATGAGACAACCACTAGTCCTATCATTGTATTCCCTAATAAAGTGTAAATACCATGATCATAACCATAGCACCCTTCAAGACTTTAATCTGCCCATCACCACCAGGAAACTTGTATCCTTGTTTATCAAGAGAACCTAAGGAAATCAATTTTTTTCGTAGACCAGGAACATACTAGCTGGGCATCAAATGTTCGGACAATTGCATCATACAATTTGATATGTAGTGAGCCATTGTTTGATGACAGGAAGCTGCCCATCATCACCTAACGTCACATTGTTGTGCCATTCTTTAAAAGAATGAAACCAATGTTTGTTGAAAGTCATATGATCATAGGAAGCACCAGTGTCCATCACCCATGTATCTAAAGAACTTGAATTACTAATAGTCAAAACATACTTCACCTTTAAGTTCACCTTCATAAGGAGCTATCTATGAACTATACTAGCGTTGGCTTTACCATTTGATTCCTTCTTTTCTTTGCTATTCTTTCATTGTGGACAATCACATCTAATATGCCCAAGTTCTTTACAATGATAATATCAAGGTCCCCTAGACTTTGATTTTGAATATGGCTTCATTTTATTACCACCATTCCTTTCCTTGCTCTTGCCCTTAGTGAAAATTAAACCCGAATCTAAACTGCTTTCAATGGAACGAGACCATCCTCTTCCAATTCCTTGGATTGCAACACATTTTTACATGTCACCCGATGGAGAGAGTATCTCTTCCATACAACATAGTGTCAACAAAACTTTCATTTGAATTTGGCAAGGAACACAATAGAATTTTGGCTTAATCCTCATCCTCAATCTTAACCCTAAAGCCTTGTAAATCAAGGATGATTCGATTAAAATTATCAACATGTTCTTTAACAGGTGCAATTTTAGTCATCCTCAAGGTATACAAACAATGTTTTTGAATAACTAGAGCTCTAAAACCACTTATTGCAAAATAAACAGCAAATAGGAAGAAAAATAAACAAGGAAAATCGCAAGATCACAGAGATTTACGTGCTTATGTCTGTGGACGTAGGTCACATTGACCGAACCACATAAATTTCTGTGTTCTTGCGATTTTTCTTCCGATTTTCTTCCTATTTCTTGTTGGCTCCTAATAGTTTCAAAGACTGAAACGAAACACATGCATCATCATGTTATTGAAGAATTCAGAAAGCAGCAGCCATGAATAATGTTATAGCAGACTTACTGTGAAGTTGTAGTCCACCAGCAAAATCCAACTGGAATCATACTCAGGGATGATGTATTTTGAAGTGCACCAGATAATACCATTGCTGAAAAAGACAGTATGAGAATTTCGAGGAGAATCCAGGAGTCTCCCGGGAACATCTGCCAAAATCGCAGCTTAGTTTCCGCAAATGTTACCCCAATGAAACCATGTTCTGATGAACCAAACAGTTTGGCTGCCTGTTTTTGTGCTTCTAAAATAGGCCCTTTAGGAGCAAAGAGATTGTCAAGCTCAGGAACCGTAGATAAGTCATGAAGGAAAGGTCTTATGCCAATAAGCTGAGCTAATGAAGACGGGGCAGCTCGTCCTCTGTTATGGCCAGGGAAGTGGAATGTGGCAACGTCTTGTCCAGCTGAAGCTTTTAATGCAGTAACCAAGGGAGTGGGACTACCTTGCGGAGCTATCCCTGGAGAATCGAGAATAAGGTCATCATCCATGGCCACTGTCCTAGTGTTCCCTGTAGTGCTTCTCTTATCATGCTTGTTCCCTGTCTCTATGATGCTTCTTTCCTATAAGAGACTAATATAGTTAACAACTTCACACAAGCAATATGTTTGAGATTATGAGGATACACTCTTGTAGGCAACTTTTGATAAATATGCATGCTAGTTCTGTTTGATTGGATTGAAAAAGAGCTTTCTAGTACAATTAAAGGAAGTAAGCTCTATACTATTCATTCGAAAATCAAAAACTATTTTTGCTTCCTTTGAAAATCAGAAAATATTAAAAGAAAAGAAAAAAAATACTAAGAAAAATAAAAATAATAAGAAAAGAAAATAAACCACTAGAAAAATGATTTTCCATGTTTTTGTTTGATCATAGAAAAATATAAAAAAAATCAAATATAATCAAATTCCTTAAAAAGAAATTTCATATTTTTAAATTTATTAATTCTTATATTATAGAGAAAAACAAATCAAATGAGTTTAAATAAATATATGGAATTAATTTATTACGTTTAAACCCCCTTTTTTTTCTCAATTTTTCTTTATTCTCTACTTTCCTCAAAATCAAATGATTTTCTAGGTTATATATACCATATAGATAACTTCTAATACATGTAAAGAAAATTCAAAACATTCAGTTTGAAGGTAATCTAGCATATTATAAAGAGCTCCATGTCATCTAGCATACTATAGAATAAGGTCATGAATTCTCATAGATATTGTAATTTGTGTATTTGACCCTTAAGTAAACAATTGCTTCAATTGTATAGTTTAGGTTTTGGCAAGTCAAGATATTTGAGATAATAAGACCTAGTTCAAGTGATTAAACCCGATGTTTTAAAAATCGAATCGGTGATTGAGCCAGGAAAAGTTACCAATTCGTAGTTTTATTTGTCGAATCGGTGGTCCAATCATGGTCGAACTAGTGATGTCATAAATATATTATTTATATATTATTAATATAAAAAATTATATATATATATATATATATAAACAATAGTATCAAGTTTGAAATATAAATATAAATATTTGATATTTTATTTTTTATTAAAAAATATATCATTTAGAAATTTAAATATATTCAAAATATATATAAAAGAAAGTTGGTTTATTTAATTTTAACTATTTTATAATTTTATAAGTTATAATTTTATTTTATTGGTGTATAAATATTTTGAAGATAATAATATTTAATTTTTATATTATCAAGGTCAAATATAAATATATTGATATTTTAATTTTTATTAGGGCTCATATATGTATTTAAATTTAAATGATTTGTTAATTCTAACTATTTTACAATTTTATAAGTATTAGATCATATCTATATTTTTTTAAAAGTAAATATCATTTCTATTTAAAATTATAAACGTTGTTAAGAAAATATAAAGGTTTTTCTATTTTGAAGAAAGCATGTAGCTGCAGAACTATCCAACTGTATACTTCTTCACATTTTAATTTTTCTGAGTAGAAAATTATGGGTGTCAATTCGTGTCGGCCGTCATAGTCAAAGAATCATGACAATACTAACATCATATAATAATAATAATAATAATAATAATAATAATAATAATGTCCAAAATTAACAAATTTAAATATCATCTCATCAATGATCAGGATTTACCACCATATGTATAATCCATTTATTAATTTAATCATTTAAATTAATATAAATTATAACTAGCCCATTAATATTTAACATAAATAACATATTAAATGGAGTTAATCTAAATAAATATTAATTTATATAATAATTAAACACATCAGCTCAAATCAATTTTATATTCTTGAATTAACACGAATATAGTGCATTTATTAAGCAGGTTATGCGGGTAAATATAAATTTAGCAAGAAATACGATTATCTTTGATTAAACGTATCAAAAATATATCGAGTTGGATTCGCTAGTCATGTCAATTTCACAAAGTCCCAATGAAAATTTGTGTCCCACACATCCGATTTGTGAAGAAAGAGGAGTCCCAATTTGAATAGGTTATTTTAAAAAACACAATAATTTTTTTTTTTGAAAATTTTTATAATGAACTTGCTTTTTATAAAAGACCATATCACAAATTTTTTTACTTGTGTTATCTTCACATAACAATAACAAAAAAACAATAAATTATAATCAAAATTCAATAATTTTAAATTTATAATTATTTAAAAAAATAAAATACTATGGAAAATTTTCATTGTTATATTGTACAGACATATCACATCATATATTATTGATAACAAGTCAACTTTTTATCTAAATTTTGTGAAAATAAATTTGTAAATAAAAATAATTATTTTATATACCAAAAAAACCAACCATTGTTTATCTTCTTTTAAGAAAATAAATTTTAAAATAAATAACAAATATGTATGCTTTCATATATGTCACATGTTAAGATGAACAGAAATCCTCTAGTGGAAATAGGATGATTTTAGTTTCTTCATGAACTAGAAAGCAACATCTCTCTATTCTCTTCATGGAAACAAACAGGAAAGGAAAATCAGCAGCAAAGATAAATTTTGGTTGCTCAGAAGTTAAGAGAGGGAAAGAAAAATACTTGTTCTGACTCACCGAATCAACTCTGCCCAAAACAATATTTAGCTTGTATTTTTCTTTTATCTTGGAAAGCCAAACTACATAAGAAAAAACCAAAAACAAAACAAATAAAAAAAAAAAGCACACAGAGTTTGATTTCTCAGATTTTCTCATCAACGAAACAAAAAAGTTTGAATATGTCATGTAAAAAAAGGGTCTGGTAGTAAATACGCACCCTGGAAGAACAAATCCTTGATCTCTTGCAATGCCTGGAAACTCTATGTTTAGCAAAGCTCATTGGATTGGCTGTGAAATACTTGGAAGAGAAATGCAAACAAATCATTACGATATTCAAAGAACTAGAAATCAAGATTTTAGAGGTAACTGGCGATCTGATTAGTTCGGTGAAGGCCCGAGCACGTTGGAAGAGCAGGATGGGAAAAACCTGGAAGAATGGGGCATGTTTGAGCAATAAGCGTATTAGGTAATATGGTAATTTAACTAGTAAATAAAGCTCCATCGGCTTCTGCATTGAGGACATTGATGGCGGAATCAGACCTGAAGATAAGGCTTTTGACTGGGGAACCTCTGACAACAGTTCTAGTAGATCTACATTCAGCTGAGGTTTAAAATGCTTGGGAAAGAACAGACGGATTTGTGTAAATCTCAATCATCAATAAATCAGTATTCTTCTCTATTTTTATTGACAGAACAACAATTAAAGATCCACCATCTAGAGCAGTTTCAGACTCAAATAATTCATTTCGAAAAAAATTATAAAATTATATTTTATTCCGGCCCAATCTTAAAGTAGTCGTTTATTAAAGCTTCGTAAATTTTATCAAATGCCGTTGTGTAGATAGCGGCAATTGGAATTTGATCAAATATGGTTATTAAATGGACAACGACAATTGAAAATTTTTATCGAATCTGAATTTAATCGTAGCGGTGACATTTGATAAAATTTCAATTGCGGCAATCCGATGATAAGCATTTTGATAAAAATTCGGCCATCACTGGCGTTAGTTTGAATGTAATTTTATAATATTTTTTTTCAAATAAAGTATTTCAATCTAAAACTTTCTATAGCATGTCTAACAATTTCTAAAGACTAGGTCTTATTTTGATTAAGGAAAACAATATTTGAATCAATAAAATAAATCACATGCTTGATCCTTAAAGCAATTTAACAATCTCCTCCTTGCTCTGAAGCTAACCAAACCTAGGATTCATTCATAGGAACTCAAACTTGGTAGCTAGTAGGGGCTTAGTAAAGACATCGACCATTAATTTGCTCCCTCTGTTTGCAATAAACAGAATTTAACACCATCCTTTTATCTTACTCGAAAGAAAAACAACTTGATGTTGAAATGCTTGGATTTTCCCCATGAAACCTTTAGTTGTTAAAAATAACTATTGCAGCTTGATTATCAACAAAGATCTTAGTGTCTTCTTTCTACTCAAGATGAAGATCATTTAGTATTTTCCTCATCCACAAAGCTTGATTTACAGTAACGATTACAACAACGAACTCTGCTTCGGTAGTAGATTGAGTTACTGCTTTCGCGCTCCATGAAAAAAATCCTTATCCAAAACTAAAGCAGTACCTTGGGGGTGCTTTTTATATCATCAATAGATCCTGCTCAATAACTATTAGAGAAACCAAACAACTTGAACTCCTTACTTTTCTTAATTTTGATGCCAAAATTGATCGTGTCTTTGATGTATCTAACCACCCTCTTAGCATCCTTCAAGTGTATTTCACTCGCACAGTGCATGGACCTATATAAGATACACACAACAATCAAGATGTCAGGTCTTGTTGTTGTAAGATACATCAAACACCCAATCTAACTTCTAAAGAGTGTCTCATCCACTTTTTTCTGTTTCAACTTCCTTGATTAAATTTTCCTTTTTATTTATAGGAGTGCTCATTGACTTGCATCTTCCATATGAAACTTCTTGAGAATTTCCTTTGCATACTTCTTTTGACAAATGAAGCTTCATCTTGACTTCTTAGCTTCATTGCAAATAAGTCATCAATCCAAGATCAGTCATCTCAAGTATTCATCATTTCCGGCTTAAATTCATCAATCAAAGTTACATACATTATTTCACAATCACGAATACTCGTCAACATAAAGAGAAATAACAAGAATGTCACCCTCACGGTGCTTAATGTAAATAGTGGACTCATATAGGCTTTTTACAAAGCCTAAACTTAGCAAATGATCATCAGTTGTGCTATACCAGGCTCTTGGAGCTTGCTTCAATCCATAGATTTCCTCATTTCCTCATCAGTTATGGTTTATCCCTTGTGGAGAAGATAAACTTTGTCTTCTTCTCATTTCCTCACAAAGTCTTCAAGTTGTTCAACATAGATTTCTTCTCACAAGAAACCATTTAGAAATGTTGAATTAACATCAATGAATACGGAGTTTCAACGCTTTTTATCTTTATATTATAAATAGTAGCTTTATGATGTCTAGTTTGGCCACTAGTACAAATGTGTATGAGTAGTCCACTCCAAAAAGTTGAGCATGGCCTTTACAACACAAGTCTTGCCTTATGGCACATTTGATGGAGCCATCAACATTTAGTTCAGTTCTAAACACCCATTTAACCCTAATGACTTTTCTATCTTGCGATCACGTAAATGAGTTCCTATGTCTTGTTTTCTCGATCATATGCGCTCCTCCTTCATTTACAGCCTTAAGTTTGCTTCTTCAAAACCTGCATGCTCACAAACTGCAATATTGCATCTATGATAAATATTATAAAACAATCTAGTGCCTCTGACTAAAATATTGTCCTGTCTCATTTTCTAATCTTCCTTCTTTTCCCTCAACATTTCGATAGGAAAGTTTAGGATTTGAATTGATTGAGGCCTTTAAAGTCTCTCGGTTCCATTCTTCATTTTCAAAAAATGAACATCTACCCCTTATGACAATCTTTCACATTTGTGGGTGGAAGACTCTATAAATACAATTTGTGTGATGTAGCTTACGAAGATGCCTTGTATTGCCTTCTTATCTAGTTTATCACTCTTAACCTAAGGAATATAAGTGAAGCACAAACAACCAAACAATTTAAGGAAGTTTATAGACGATTTATATCCATACGAAGCTTTAAATGGTGTCTTATTCTTCACTGCATTTATAGGAAGCCTATTATGAAGAAAAACTATTGTATGTGTCGCTTCAGCCCCTTATTGCTTTGGTAAGTTTTTCTCACATAGGATGCATCTTGTCATTTCCAGTATGTATCTATTTCTTCTATCACTAACTCCATTTTGTTGTGGAGTATAGGTGATAACCATTAAAAAAGAGTGATTTTACATACTTGATTCTTTCTACATTAAACCCTTTTCAGTGCTAAGTCGTCACACTTAGCCAATTATGCGATTTACTAGCTCCTTAACCCTTGTTACTAATGTTTCCTATGAAGGACTGGTGTTTTCGTAGGTTTTAGGTACTTTTTAGCTCCTTGGAATCATGGGTTGAGCAATGAGACACACTTGAGGCTTCTAGTTCGAGCTTTGAAGCCTTTGTCAAGGATCTAAGGGTCACAGGACTTCAAAATGCATGATCGAGCGAAAGAAACTCAAGGAAGATCAAAACGGGAGCATTCGCTCCTTGGAACTGAGGCAAAATCCTGCTCCTTAGAGGTGACTACGAGGCTAAATGGGCCAAGGGTACATTTGCTCCCAAGGCTTCCAAAGAGTGAAATTTAGCTCTTAGACCCCTTAGGGAGCGAAATCTCCAACACGTGACCACTTAAACTTCTTGCTTATATTTTGCCCTTCTTCGGTATTTTAAGTGTTGTAAACCCTTTGGGAACATTGTAATCTTCCAAGTTTTCCCCCGAGTCGTGTGTAACACTATATAAAGAGCTCTAGGTCCTATCATAAACAAGTTTTCCTAAGTTTGATTTAGTTCTTCACGTTTGAGAGCAAAAACCCTAGTTTTTTCTTCTCTCTATTTTCCATAAAGTTTTTCTTTTTGTTTATGTTCTTTTTCTTGGAGAATGATGTTTGATTATTCATTGGATGATTTTAGCATGGGGATGGGTAACTAAACCCTCCTCTCTCGGGGTTTGGTAGATTTGAACCATCATCCAAGCAAACTTAGGGTTTCCATGTGCTTAACCTAACATGTATGTTTTGATCTATTCTAATTTGCTTCTAGGTCATGTTTTAATACGTGGGATGCCCAAAAGGGTCGGCTAGTGGTCCCATGATCCTCGACACACCCTAGAAGGTTTTTACTATTACTACATTCATCGGATACTTATGGAATCGATGGTATGTTGGATAGTTGACAAAGAAAAAACAAGTCAAGCTTCAATTGAATTGTAAATCAAACAAATTACATAGTTCATGACCAGTTTACATCAAGAGCACAAAAAACAAAATTCGAACATTCTAAAGAGATGAAGACATCCAAATGTATAAGACACGGAAAGGAAAAGAAACTATGATAAGTGTGGAGATCTTCAGCTCTTTAACTCTTATCTTTGATTTTCTTCAAGCCCTTGAACTTCTGGTCTCTCCCGAACTCAGCAGTCATTTGCCAAATTAAGGCTCATTTTTAGCACCTTCTCAAAACTTGAGGCTTCCAAAATGGCCCAAAATGGGCCTGACTTTAGCGAACATGGGTCGACGTATAGACATATGAAGAAGTCACATCGCAACGTGCGGGCTTCAGAAAAGCGCGGCCACGTCACGATGTGGAGGGCCGAATGTCACGATGTCATGTTGTTCTATCTCTACCACGTTGTGATGTGGTGGCTCGAACGTCGCAATGTGAAGGATGTACATGAATTCTTTTACTTTTCTACCATTTTTGCTCAATTTTAGCTCCATTATGCTTCAAATCACCTCCCATGCCTAAGGATTGCCCTAATTGCAAATATAGAACGAAATTGTGTTAGAACACTTATTTAATTTGATGAAATACTAACAAAAAAGCATAAAAATATGGACTTGTAATGAGTACATTGATACTCATCCACACCCCAAACTCACCTCCTTGCTTGTCCTCAAGCAAAAGAAACGACACAAAATAAACTAAACACAATTACACATTGAGTTGAACGAGGTGCTAGTAGAGAAAATGAAAGAACCATGATGAATAGAGTTCTATAATAACACAACAGCCAAGTAGAGATCCAAGATTTAGTAATCTTTAAAGGACTAGGCAAAAATGAACATGTTGATCAAAGTAAGCACCCCTCAAATCCTGATTAATTTTTCTAGGAACTTCGTGAAGTTTTCATTTACATCTCAAAATATGAAACGAGGATCCAAGCCTAAACTCAAACTCAATTTACTCATTTTGAAAGAAAATAACTAGAGCCAAAGGATAGGAGCAGTAACCTTTTATTCATACAAATCGTAGGGAAATGCTAAGGATGTTTAGAAGTGTCCCTAATGAGTGCTCAAATTCGTGTTTTTACACACATATTCAGAACTAAAATTGAGTACTTATCACCACTTATCCTCAAATTTAGCTTGTTATTAGTTCCTAAGCCCGTATTTAATGAACATCTTGAGTTTTTGTGATTTTTCAGGTAATTAGGGCAAATGATCAATATTTGAGGTATTGAGGCAAGCATCAAGCATTCCAAGGTTGATAGCATGTGCGAAGCATGGTCGGGAATAAGTCATAATCGAATTGGAAAAAAAAAATGAGGAATCAGAGTATTTTGTAGTCAGTTTAGTGATTGCGAAAATTTCGTAGTGCATATACACCCTCTGTTAAATTTCATAGTGACTGAAGTCAAATTATATGGCAGTTGTAACACTCACGGATGATTTTCAACCACTTAAGCCCTTTATGAAATTTGGCTGACCCGATCAGAAGTCACTAGGAGGCACTTGAGAAGACACTAGTAGTTGACTTAACATAAGTCTATCGATGTTCTTATGGACTAGCAACATAAAAGTCCATATGATGTTCTTATGATTTTTATTCCCAATGTAACATCGACGGGTCCACATGTCTTCTATGCTCAGACACCGAAATTCAGCAATTCTGATAGATACTTAGTCATAACCTATCATCAAGCGTGATAGCCAGCATGTCATCTATATAGACATACAATAACATATCCATGTTACGTATCATGATATAGACACACTTGTCAAGTGGTGATTTTAAATCCCATGCCTTTGACATCATAACGTTCTCAAATTTCTCATGTCATTGTTTCGGTGCTTGTTTTATGCCATACAAGGATTTCATTAATTTACAGACTTTCTTTTCTTATCCTGTAGTAGAAGAACCCTTAGGTTGCTCCATGTAGATTTCTTCTTCTAAATCTCCAATAAGAAATGTTTTTTTCACATCCATTTGATGCACTTCAAGGTTTCTTAAAGAAGCAATTGCAAGCACCATCCTTATAGAATTTATTCTTGTCACAGAAGAATATGTATCAAAATAATCTGGGCCCTCGGTTTGTTTGTAGCCTTTGATCACAAGTCTGCCTTTGTACTTGTCAAATTGATCCATCTACTTTCCTTTTTCCCCTGCTTGAAGACTCACTTAGAGCTTAAAGGTTTACAGCAATGATCATAACTAAGCTGTGGTTATATGGCCCGTGAGAAATCATTTCATCTGGCCAGCCTCTTTCCACATGAAGCCATCTATAGAGTTTACTGCCTCTTTATAAGTTTGGGAAGTTCCCCTTCGAGCATATAGGATTAGAAAATATGGACAGAAATAATTTTCTGCCCTTATCTTTTCTTGCATTTAGATTAAGACCTCACTATCTTTATTTTGATGTAGTATTTTATCAACAGTCTCAACATTGTTTTGATGGGGCCCGGCTCCTCCTTTGGAGTTACATGGAAATAGCTTCAAAGAATGATGCATTCCTCGATTTATTATTGTGTTCTTGTGAATATACATGATATTGGTTCATGTGTTGAAACCAATAAGCATTACTAATATATTGCATAACCAGGCCAAAATAAGTCAATAGTCTTAGGTCCTATCTTCACGCATTTTTTGGTGGAGGAATTGCCACACATCCCCACACCTACGTGAAAGTATTAGTAAGGATGACTCTTCTAACTTTCCATAACTCATATGGGTCTTTTGCGCTTTCTTTTTAGGGACATTATTGAAAAATTAAATCTATAATGACTACTCCCACATGTTTTATGGTAGACCGAACTTATTAACATTGCCATTTCATACATTTCTTTTAAGTATAGTTCTTTCTCTCAATTTTGCTCCATTGGATTTGGTGAGATAAGTGTTGTGGTTTCATATGCGCTGATCCATTAGGCACAGAAAGTCAGCTAATGAGATTCATACTCACCCAGCGATCACTTCTACAACACTTTAATTTTCTTATAGTTGATTCTCAACCACAGCAAAACCCAAGAAAATTAGAAATTTTCAAAATGGAAAAATGATAATAATAATAATAATAATAAATTGTCGCAATGGATTTCGGAAAGCTTAAAAAATCTCAGAATCTGAATAAGAAATTAATTTGCCGTTAAATTTAGATCTGCAAAATCTAGTGACCAAAGAAAAATTTAGTCAAATTCTGAGACAATCGGGCTTTTCACAGAATTACTGATGAGTAGATTCATGATAACTCAGGCAGATTTTACAGGAGAATATCAGAATCAGGGAAATAACTTGAGCTAAGTTCATTTAAAATAAATTGAACTGAAAAGAAATGAATTGTTTCGGGACAAAAAGGAACTCGGGACCAGAGTAGACAAGTAGCGCGATGTGGGCCACTTAACAAATTTAAGTTAATTGGAATAAAAGGAGGGCAAAATGGAATTTATTTTTAGTCTTTCGCGCGCCTGAGGAGGGAGAAGAGAGGATGTAGAGAGAGAAGCTCAAACATCTCTAAGATCTCTGAGCTTTCGGATTGTATCTCGCGTCGGGCCAGAACTAAGTCGAGTGACTCATCGAGACATGTGGACATCAGAATCAGGTTTCGTCGGATATTAGGCGGAAAAAGTTCGGAAGGTCATGGGTTTTGAGCTTCGAATCTTGAAAACCGTCTTCATTCGGGGTGGGGAACCTTCCTGCTCCGGGTTTATTTTCCATCTAAGGTCAGTTTTGTCTTGGATTTGAGCCTTGAGGGCTTTTGGATGGCATTTAAGAGAACTAGAAAAATGCGTTTTCTGGGATTATTGTTCATGAGGCCTCCAAACTTTGGCGACATAACTCTGGTGAGCTCTGATTCGTGTGTTCTTGGACTCCGTGAAATCACTTTGAGTCAAGATCATCCATATATAACTTCAATGCAATTTTAACTCATATTATGTCTGAAAATGATGAAAAACGGTAAGCCCCTGCTGGTTCTGCAAGTAAGTCCCTTTGTTTCATATGAGGCTCAGGCCGGAAGGCCATAACTTACAAATGAGACTCCGATTAAAGTGTGTTTTTTGAACTATCTGGAAATCCCCTTGAGTCTAGAATCCGGCCATATGCCTATGAATTGCATTTGGTGCCCACATATTTTCTGAAATTTTAATTGTAGCACCAATTATTAAATTAGTTTGGTTAATGATGATAAATGTAGTCCTAATACATTGAAATCGGTATATGTTGTTTTAGGTGATCTGTATGTTGTTCTGAATTATCATGAGGCTTAGAAATGAGTTTGTATGATTGGGGCCATTGCATGGCTTATTGTAGGCTACTTGTGGATTTCGATATATCACCAGTCGGCCTGAGCGAAAGTTAAATCACACGTCGTTACTGAAGTCATTAATGACTTGAGTATCAATGTATCGTGTATTGATATCATGCATGAATACGTGTAGATGTAATTGGAATTTTATGTATTTTATTGATATAACTCCAATTGTTCATGGTTTGAGTAGACATATGCATATAACACTCATATATGTAGCATGGTGATGACAGAAAATGAAAGCATGTGCATTGCATTTATATGAAACACATCCATGAAATAGATTGGCGAGTGCATAGGAAAATCAACATTGTGTTAATTTGGTGTTGATGTTGGTTTTGGTCGGACAAAGTCTTAAAATTAAGCATGACAATTGGATGTTGTAAATACTTTTGAATAAAGTAGTTTGTCGGAGAATGTCCAATAAATTATATCGGTGAATCTCGCAAGATTTAGAGTGATAAGGTAAAATAACATTTTTTGCTGCCATCGTTTAAAATTGACTCCATTGACACTTAGGCCACCGTTGTTTAAAATGGATAGAGCAGTGACATCATTGGCATAGGCCGTGGGGTTGACACTTGAGCCGCCGATGGGGTTTGCCTCTTGGTAGGTCGATCCACAATAGGCATTATTGGATTCGAGTTACTATATTCCTATAGTATCACCCAAGGTATCACATTTGAAAAACTCTTCTCTGAGTATTCGGGAAAAGGCGGTAGGGTATGGTAGCCCAAAACAAGACTAGCCTCCTTAGAGCTTTGAGACTATATGAGTTCTAGGAAAATGGTCTAACGGTCCATAAGATCGAACTTTCTTCACAAACTTCTTTTAACTATGGTGTTCCAATTTCCTAATGAAATTGACAAAATCACTATAACGATATTCCAACAAAATTAACATGGCTATGAGCGTGTAGCCCTAGTGGTAGCATGCCTTCTTGGAGCCCAAAGTCATAGTTTCAATTCCCTTCCTTTATTTTTTTTTATTACAAGGTTTTAGATAATCAATTGATACTTGTCTAGTAGTTAAAAAACGTTTCCTAATCCAATGAATGCAAATGTTTTCCTTAACCTTAATATTTGATTAAAATTTTCCTTCAATATATGAAAACGGTAAATTTCTTTGTATAATCATTTTGGTTTTTACCAGACTTCAGAATATCTTTCCACAATAATAAGACATGATTTATGATTTATCAAATGTTTTCCTTCTATGAAACGTTAATAATTTGTTTTTCTTAACCATAAACTGATTTCTCAAGGACAATTTTTTCCTTCGAAGGTAAACCAGTCTTTTAGGTTAAAGATGTTTAATTTCTTTTTTTTTAACAAATATTTCCTTTCAGACATAAAAATCAGAAAAACCAAAATTTTCACTTTTGTTAGGATACAGCTTTTTATAGAAAAATAAGCTAATTCTATTTTTTTTCCAATTCTTATATTATCTCATTTCAACCTTGTAGAAAATCTGCACTATAACACAAACACTGATGTATAAACATGTATATACCTGCAATACAATCAATCGGAGGAGATCACAACAAAGCTTATCAATGGAAGAAATGAGGCGGCAAAAAGGAAAATCAGTCGAGGTCTTGTGTAAGCCACAGTCTCTTTAAAAAACATATTACTTCTCCATGGGTGCTTTGATTCAAAAGGCGTCTATTTTCCATGATAAAAGCGACCCAGCAGATGATGCACTTTTATGCTGTATCACTCAACGAACGAAGGGTGTGTGCTCTATCACGGAGAAGATAGGAGAAGGAGGGAGAAACCAAAGACTATAGCTTTTGTATAATATACGTCTATGTCTAAAAAGACTCTAACACCCTTTATTTATAGACTTTAGAGAAGGAGACCTGACCATTGAAATACTAGAATGCCAAACGCTTGGTATCTCAAATTCTTAGAATTCAACCCAAAATAATGAATTCTGATTCCTAGAACTTTGAACACAGAAGGTGCATTGAATGTTTATTAATTTCATTCACCGTTTTCCAACATATTCCGGGTTGATGAAAGGAAAAAGTCATGAGATAGAGATGAACTTGTTAGAGGTGTGTAGAGATATGAGGAAGAGCTAGATATACTCAATGGAGTGGAGTAGACAGGCCATGATTGTGGGTACAAGAAAATGAGAAACATAAAGATATTTAAGAATCCTACATTTTTTATTTAATTATATTCACAGTATATCTGCAGTAGCTAAAATATATCTCTTATTTGTGGATGTAAACTGACATTAAACCTCATATACATTTGTGCGGATTATTTATTATTGAATTAGTATTATTTGCAATATAGCCTCTGCTGTCACAACATAGACAACTTTATGGTAGCTTAATAGTTTTCTGTTTATTTTCCATTCTTTTCCAAAACCTTCCCCTTTGATTTGCTCTAGCTCATCTTTCAGCAATGGTAAAACAACATGCAATATATACCAGATAGATAACCTAATACATGTGAAAATTCAAAATATTAAGTTCAAGGTAATCTAACAATATAAAACTCCATGTCATCCCTAGCATACTAAAACAAGGTCTCCATGAATTCTCATAGATATTGTAATTTGTGCAGGTGACCCTTAAAGTAAACTGGTAGCTATTGTATAGTTTAGGTTTATTAAGTCAAAATATTTGTGGCCAATAAGATATATTTTAAATGGTTAAGAGCAATGTTTTAAAAATCAGATCGGTGATTGAATCGGAAGAGATTACCCGAGTTCACGGTTTATTTATTGGAATTGATGGTCAAATCATGGTATTCAGACAGTGGCGTCATAAATATATTATTTTACATATTATTAAATCAGAATTTATATATATAAACAATAGTATCAAGTTTGAAATATAAATATAAATAATTTGATATTTTTAATTTTATCAAAAAATATATCATTTTAAATTTAAATATATTCAAAATATATATAAAGAAAGTTGGTTTATTTAATTTTAATAACATGATTTATTAGTTATGTTTATTTTATTTAGTATTATGAATATTTTTAAGATCAGTAATATTTAATTTTTATATTTATCAAGATTCAAATATAAATATATTGATATTTTAATTTTAATAAGAACCATATATATTTTAATTTAAATTTTAATTCTAATTATTTTTTACCATTTATAAAGTATTAGATGATATCAATATATCATCTCAAATTTTATAAATCTAATGAAAATCATGTCCCACATCCGATTTATTGGGAAAGAAAAGAGAACTAATTTGTATGGGTTATTTTTAAAAACTACAATATTTTAATTTTTTTTTTAAATTTTATAATGAACATGGTTTTAAAAAAAGCGATATCTAAATTTTACTTATGTTATCTTACATAACAACAAAAAACAACAAATTATAATCAAAATTCAATAATTTTAATTTTATAATTATTTAAAAAAAATAAAATACTATGGAAAATTTTCCTTGTTGTACATACATATCACATCATATATTATTGATAACAAGAGTCCAATTTTTCTACAAATTTTGTGAAAATAAATTTGTAAATAAAAATAATTATTTTATATGCAAAAAAAATCAACCATTTAATTTTTATCAACTTTTAAGAAAAATAATTTTAAAATAAAACCTTAATATGTGTGCACTCATATATGTCACATGTTAAGATGAACAGAAATCCTCTGAGCTGGAAATAGGATGAGATTTTAGTTTCTTCATGAACAAGAAAGCATCTCTTCTCTTCATGGAAACAAACAGGAAAGGAAAAATCAGCAATAAAGATAAATTTTGGTTGCTCAGAGAGAGTTAAGAGGAAGATGCTTGTTCTGACTCCCCCGAATCAACTCTGCCCAAAACAATATTTGAGAAGCTTGTATTTTTAACTTTTTATCTTGGAAAGCCAAACTACATAAGAAAAAACGAAAACAGACAAATAAAAATAAACAGAAAAAGAAAAAGCACACAGAGTCTGATTTCTCAGATTTTCTCATCAACCATACAAAAAAAGTGTAAGATATGTCGTGCAAAAATGGGTCTGAAGTAGTGAACCACGCACCCTGGAGAGAACAAATCCTTGATCTTGCAATGCCACAAATTCTATCTTTATAAAGCTAGAGATACAAATTCTGCACCAAAAAAGATTTAGTGGTGGAGCTCATTGGATTCTTGTGAAATTAATACTTGGAGAAATACAAACAAGTCATTAGGATATTCAAAGAACTACAAATCAGATTTTGAAGATTGGTGTGAATACAATTGGTTCAGTGAAAGGCGAACAGTAAGACCCAAAAAGCAACATCTTAGTGGTGGTAATTTTAACTAGTAAATAAAAGCTCCATCGGTCTCTTCATTGAGGACAATGATTTGATGGCCGAGATCAGACCTGAATAATGCTTTGACGAGAACCTCTGACACATAATTTACGATGAGTCAAAAAACGAAATGAAATTAATCATTCTCCCCATATGATCCATATTATTCAATATCATCTTAATAAGAAATAAACATGGAATGACAACAAGTCCTTTAAGCGAGTGTTATGCCTATATCTGATATATTGCCTTCAACAACAACCTTTAATTTATGGAATAAACCCTATATTTGTGGATCAAAACTTAATAGTATTTCTCTATCACAATTACTCATATGTGCACAATATGTGAATGAATAAAGTTTCTTTAATAATTAAATATGTACATACAAATTTTTGAGATTACAACACGGACCCAAGTCCCATGTTGGTTACATGTTCTCTGAAATTCCTTACTAGCATCATGGCATGCCTTTAGTCAGAGGATCTGCAATCATCAACTCAATGCTAACGTGTTCAATGACCACTTTATTTTCTTTAACACTTTCTCGGATGGCTAAGTATTTAATATCAATATGTATTTACTTGACTTCCACATTTATCATTCTTAATTAGCCAAAAAAAACTGCAGCTGAGTTGTCACAATATAATTTGAATGGCCACTTAATGGAATCAGCGACTCTCAGGCTAGAAATGAAAATCTTAAGCCAAACACCATGCAAGGTGGCTTTAAAACAAGATACAAATTCGGCCTCCATAGTGGAAGTAGCAGTCAAGTTTGCTTCATGCTTCTCTAAGACATGACTCCATTGGCTAGCTTAAATACATAACTTGAAGTGGACTTTCTGGAGTCCATGCAGCTAGCGAAATCAGCGTCACAGTAGCCAATCACTTCCAAGTTATTAGTAGGTGTGTCTATCAACATGTAGTTCTTTGTACCCTAAAGGTATCTCATAACCTTCTTTCTAGCTTTCTAGTGGTCAATACTTGGATTACTCTGATATTTGCCTAACACTCCAACAGCATATGCAATGTCAGGTCTAGCGTAAACCTGAGCATACATAAGGCTTCCTACAGTTGAAGCATATGGAATGTTCATCATTTGTTCCTGCTCAAAGTCGTTCTTTGGGTATTGGTCCAAGCTAAACTTGTTACCCTTTACGATGGGTGCTGGGCTTGGTGAACAATCTTTCATTCGAAATCTCTCTAAAACTTTGTTGATATAGGTCTCTTGAGACAAACCCAGAATACCTTGAGATATTTCTCGATGAATTGTAATGCCAATGACATAAGATGCCTCACCCATATCCTTCATATCAAAGTTCTTTGTGAGGAATTGTTTCGCTTCACATAGTATCCCCTTATTATTTGTTGCTAGAAAAATATCATCCACATATAAAACAAGAAAATAGGTCTTACTCCCACTGACCTTCTTGTAGATACAATGATCCATAACATTCTCTTCAAAACCGAATGAAGCGATGACCTTATGAAACTGCAAATACCACTGACCTTTGCATATTTCTTTTGAAAAATGAAACTTCATCTTGACTTTGCTTAAACTCCATTATGAGAAAATAAGTCATCAATCCAAGATCAGTCATCTCAAATACATTCATCATTTCCAGCTTAAATTCATAAATCAAAGTTACGTAAAATTGTTCCACCATCCTGAATATCCGTCAACATAAAGAGAAATAACAAGAATGTCACCCTCATGGTGCTTAATGTAAATAGTGGACTCATATAGGCATTTGACAAAGCCTAAACTTAGCAAATGATCATCAGTTGTGCTATACCAAGCTCTTGGAGCTTGCTTCAATCCATAGATTTCCTCATTTCCTCATCAGTTATGGTTTATTCCTTATGGAGAAGATAAACTTTGTCTTCTTCTCATTTCCTCACAAAGTCTTCAGGTTGTTCAACATAGATTTCTTCTCACAAGAAACCATTTAGAAATGTTGATTTAACATCCAAGCGTCTGATTTTCAGCACTTTTTATCTTTATGACGCTACAAATAGTAGCTTTATGATATCTAGATTTGTACTATGAGTGCAAATGTGTATGAGTAGTCCACTCCAAAAAGTTAGTAGTAGCCTTTAACCTAAGTCTTGCCTTGTAACATTGATGGAGCCATCAACATTTTAGCTTGATTCTAAACACCCATTTAGCAGTAATGACTTTTCTATCTTGCAGTTTATTAAATGATTCCTATGTCTTGTTTTCGATCATGTGTAGCTCCTCCTTCATTGCAACCATCAAAGTTTTCTTCTTCCAAAACCACACATGCTCTGAAAATGCAATATTGCATCTATGATGATAAATATTATAAAGCAATCTAGTGCCTCTGACTAAAATATTGTCCACCATCTCACATTTCTAATCTTAAGCCTTTTCCTCGACATTTCGATGGAAGTTTAAGTTTAGTTGATTTGAGGCCTTTAGAGTCTCTCAATTCCATTCTTCATTTTCCAAAAAGTGAACATCTCTGCTTATGACAAACTTTCCTGTTTGTGGCTGGATGACTCTATAAGCCCTGTTTATTGTGATGTAGCTTACGAAGATGCCTTGTATTGCCTTCTTATCTAGTTTATCACTCTTAACCTAAGGAATATAAGTGAAGCACAAACAACCAAACACTTTAAGGAAGTTTAGAGACGATTTATATCCTTACGAAGCTTTAAATGGTGTCTTATTCTTCACTGCATTTATAGGAAGCCTATTATGAAGAAAAACTACTGTATGTGTCGCTTCAGCCCATAATTGCTTTGGTAAGTTTTTCTCACATAGGATGCATCTTGTCATTTCCAGTATGTATCTATTTCTTCTATCACTAACTCCATTTTGTTGTGGAGTATAGGTGATAGCCACTAAAAAAGAGTGATTTTACATACTTAATTCTTCCTACATTAAACCAGCACACCGGTGCTAAGTCGTCACACTTAGCGATTATCACGTTTACTGAAGCTCACTTAGCCCTTTTACTAATGTTTCACATGAAGGAATTTGGTGTTTCGTAGGTTTTAGGTACTTTTTAGCTCCTTGGAATCATGGGTTGAGCAATGAGACACACTTGAGGATTCTAGTTCGAGCTTTGAAGCGGCAGAGGATCGAGGTCACAGGACTTCGTGCATGTCAGGCGATGAAGGAAAGCAAGGAAGATCAAAACAAGAGCATTTCGCTCCTTGGAACTTCCAAGGAGCAAAATCCTGCTCCTTAGGGTGACTATAGAGCTAAATGAGCCAAGGAGCCCATTTTGCTCCCTGAGGCTTCCAAAGAGTGAAATTTAGCTCTTAGACCCTTTAGGGAGCGAAATCTCGATACGTGGCCATGACTTCTTATATTTTTGCCCTTTTTATTATTTTAAGATGTTCTTAAACCCTTTGGGACCATTGTAATCTTCAAGTTTCCCCAAGTCGTGTCTAACTCTATATAAAAAAGAGCTTACAGGTTCTATCATAAACAAGTTTTCTAAGTTTGATTTAGTTAACTGCGTTTGAGGAGCAAAACCCTAGTTTTTCTTCTCTATTTTCCATAAAGTTTTCTTTTGTTTGTGTTCTTTTTCTTGGAGAATGATGTTTGATTATTCATTGGATGATTTTAAGCATAAGGGATGGATAACTAAACACCTCCCCCTCTCGGGGTTTGGTAATTTGAACCATCATCAAAGCGAACTTGAGGTTTCCATGTGCTTAACCTAACATGTAATGTTTTGATCTATTCTCTCCTTTGCTTCTAGGTCATGTTGTCGATGGGATGCCCAAAGGGTGGAGTTAATTAGTCCCATGATCCTCGACACACCCTAGAAGGAGTTTTTTTTACTAAGCCACTACATTCCATCGGATACTTGGCAAGTCCAATGGTATGTTGGATAGTTGACAAAGAAAAAACAAGTCAAGCTTCAATTGAATTGTAAATCAAAACCAAATTACATAGTTCTATGATAAGTTTACATCAAAACCCTAAAAAACAAAATTAGAACATTCTAAAGAGATAAAGAGACATCCAAATGTATAAAGACACAGAAAGGAAAGAAGAAACTATGATAAGTGTGGAGATCTTAAGCTCTTTGACTCTTCCTCTTTATTTTCTTCAAGCCCTTGAACTTCTAGGTCTCTCCCAAACTTCAAAGAACGATAATTTGCCAAATTAGGGCTCATTTTTTGCTTTTATACCAAAACTTGAGGCTTCCAAAATGGCCCAAAATGGGCTGACTTTTCTAGCGAACATAGGACGTAAAGACATATGGAAAGTCACATCGCGTGTGCGGAGGGCTTGAGAGCGCGGCCACGTCGCGATGTGGAGGCCCGAATGTCACGACGTCATGTTGTTCTATCTCGACCACGTTGTGATGTGGTGGCTCGAAACGTCATAATGTGAAGGATGTACATGAATTCTTTTACTTTTTGCCATTTTGCTCAATTTTAGCTCCATTATGTACAAAATCCTCCACATTGCCTAAGTTGCCTAATTGAAAATATGAGCAGAAATTGTTTTAAACGCTTATTTAATTTGATGAAATACTAGCAAAAAAGCATAAGAAATATGGACTTATAATGGAGTACATTTGATGCTCATCACACCCCAAACTCACCTCCTTGCTTGTCCTCAAGCAAAAGAAACGACACAAAATAAACTAAACTTCAGAATTACCTGATGAGTTGAACAAGGTGCTAGTAGAAAATGCGAAGAACACAATGAACAAGTTCTATAATAACACAACATCCAAAATGAGATCCAAAAGCATTTGTAATCTTTAAAGGACTAGGCAAAAATGAAAATGGTGATCAAAGTAAGCCACCCCTCAAATCCTTAATTAATTTTCCTAAGGGAACTTCGTAAAGTTTTCATTTTACATCTCAAATATAGAACTAGGATCCAACACCACTAAACTCAAACTCAATTTACTCATTTTGAAAGAAAATAACTAGACAAGGATAGGAACGTACCTTTTTATTCACATGCAAATCGTAGGGAGAAATGCTAAGGATGTTTAGAGAAGTGTCCCTAATGAGTGCTCAAATTACGTGTTTTTACACACATATTCAGAACTAAAATTGAGTACTTATCACCACTTATCCTCAAATTTAGCTTGTTATTAGTTCCTAAGCCCGTATTTAACGAACATCTTGAGTTTTTGTGATTTTTCAAGTAATTAGGGCAAATGATCAATATTTGAGGTATTGAGGCAAGCATCAAGCATTCCAAGGTTGATAGCATAAGCGAAGCATGGTCGGGAATAAGTCATAATCGAATTGGAATAAAAAAAATGAGGAACAAGAGTATTTTGTAGTCAGTTTAGTGATTGCGAAAATTTGTGGTGCATATCACACCCTCATTAGAATTTCACCCAGGTGACTAGAGGGAATCAACTACTTGAAAATCTCATGATTTATAACCTCCTTGAAGATTTTCCAACCACTTAAAGCCACTATGAAAGGTGGTAGCCACTCCAAATTACTGGAAATTTACCTGGCGGCGAAGACACTAAATGTGATTGACTTAACATAAGTCCATCTGATGTTCTTATGCACTAACTTAACATAAGTCATATGATGTTCTTATGATTTTTTATTCCCCTGATATAACATCGCGAGTCCGTGTCTTTCATTTCAAACCTTAAATTCAACTTATTCTCAGTAGATATGATCATATTATCATCACTGTCGATAATAAGCATGTCAACTACATATAGACATACAATAGCATATCCATGTTCTGTATCCTTGATATAGACACACTTGTCACATTAATTGATTTTAAATCCATGTGACATCATAACATTCTCAAATTTCTCATGTCATTGTTTCGGTGCTTGTGTTATGCCATACAAGGATTTCATTAATTTACAGACTTTCTTTTCTTATCCTATAGTAGAAGAACCCTCAAGTTGCTCCATGTAGAATTCTTCTTCTAAATCTCCATTAAGAAATGTTGTTTTCACATCCATTTGATGCACTTCAAGGTTTCTTAATAAAGCAATTGGAAGCACTATCCTTATAGAATTTATTCTTGTCACAGAAGAATATGCATCAAAATAATCTAGGCCATCGGTTTGTTTGTAGCCTTTAATCACAATTCTGGCTTTGTACTTGTCAATTGATCCATCTACTTTCCTTTTCCTCTTGAAGACTCACTTAGAGCTTAAAGGTTTACAACCCGATGGAAGATCCACTAGCTCCTAAGTATGGTTGTAGTATGAAATCAATTTCCTCTTAATGTGGCCTCTTTCCACACGAGACCATCTATAGAGTTTACTGCCTCTTTATATGTTTGAGGTTCCCCTTCGAGCATATAAGTTAGAAAATATGGACCAAAATATTTTTCTACCCTTCCTCTTTTACTGCATTTGGGTCCAACCTCACTATCTTTATTTTGAAGTCTTGACTATTTTTATCTTAGGTCTCAACATTCATCTTGATGGTGGCTCCTCATGGAGTTACAACTTCAAAGAATGATGCATTCACCAATTCCATTATCGTGTTCTTGTGGGAATATCTGTGATATTCGTTCATGAACAAGAAACCAATAACATTACTATTGTGCATAACCAATGAAAATGCAATCAATAGTCTTGAGTCCCTATCTTTACATTTTTGGTGGAGGAATTGCCACACATCCCCTGCTCATAAATGATGCATTAGGATGACTTTCTTCCTTTCCATAACTCATATGAGTCTTTTTCTTTTTAGGACATTATTCAAAAGAAATTAACAGTCATAATGGCTTCTCCCAATGTTTTATAGTAGACGAACTTATTAACATTGCATTCAACATTTCTTTTAAAGTATGGATTCTTTACATTTCAATTTGCTCCATTGGATTTGGGTGAATAAGGTGTTGTGGTTTCATGTATGATCCCATTATGAGCACAAAAGTCAGCAAATGACGATTCATACTCACCACCGCGATCACTTCTAAACACTTTAATTTTCTTATGAGTTGATTCTCAACTTCTGTAAAACCCGAGAAAATTAGAAATTTTCAAAAATGGAAAAATGATAATAATAATAATAAATTGCCATAATGGTTCAGGAAAACTTAGAAAATTCTCTAGATCTCGGATGACGAAACAGACTGCACCGTTAAATTAGTCTCGCGAGACAATCGGAATTTTTTACGAATTTCTGAGTGTTGAGTTGCCAATAACTCCAAGGACGAGATTTTTAGGAGAATCTCGGGAGTCGAAATAGCAGGCTAAGTTCATTAAAAATAAATTGAACTGAAAAAAAATGAATTGTTTCGGGACAAAAGGAACTCGGGACGAGTAGACAAATGTGCGGCGTGAAGGCCCATAACAAATTTAAGTTAATTGGAATAAAAGGAGGGCAAAATGGGGAAAAGCCTATTTTTTTGGTCTTTCACGCACAAAGGGAGGGAGAAGAGTGGATGTAGAGAGAGAAGCTCTGACTTCTCTCTAAGATCTACGGAGCTCGGATTGTCATCTCGCGTCGGGCCAAGACTTAAAGTCAGAGTACTCATCGAGGGCAACGTGTGGACATCAAAATCAGGAGTTTTCGTCGGATATTCAAACAGAAAGTTTGGGAGGTCGTGGGTTTCGAGCTTCCGAGTCTTTGAAAAGCTTCGTCTTCACTCCAAGAGGTAGGGAACCTTCCTACTCGGGTTTATTTTCCATCTAGGAGACGTTTTGGTCTTGGTTTAGCCTTAGGGGCTATTTGGATGGCGTTTAGAGAACCAGAAAAATGCATTTTCTGGGTTATTGTTCATATGAGGCCTCAAACTGTCGACGACCATAACTTTCTCATCCGGACTCTGATTCGTGTGTTCTTGGACTCCATGGAAATCCCTTTGAATCTAGAATCCATCCATATATAACTTAATGCAATTTGAACTCATATTATGTCTGAAAATGATGAAAAAGGTAAGCCCCTGCTGGTTCTGCACGTAAGTCATTGTTCATATGAGGCCTCAAACTTCGGAAGACCATAACTTTCTCGTTCGAACTCCGATTTGTGTGTTCTTAGACTATGAGGAAAGCCCCTTGAGTCTAGAATCTGGCCATATGCCTGTGAATTGCATTTGGTGCCCACATATTTTCTGAAAATTTAATTGTAGCACCAAGTGTGCAAATTGGTTGGTTGTGATGATGCGTGTGGTCTAATACATTGAAATCGGTGTATGTTGTTTGGTGATTATATGCATGTTGTTATAATTATCCATGAGGCAGGAAATGCATGAGTTTGTATGTATGATTAGAGTATTTACATGGCTTGTTGGCAAGCTACTTGTGGTTTCGATATGTACAGAGTAGGCCTGAGGTTAAAGTATATATTACTCGAGTGGTAATGACTTATGATGTCAATGTATGCATGTATTGATATGTTGGCATAGATCACGTGAATTAATTGGAATTTATGTGTACATTGATATAACTTTCCAGGTGATGCATAGGTTTAAATGTAAATATGAACATGTACATATAGCACTCATATATATGTAGCATGGTGATAGGCAATGGCATATTGCAATGCATTTATGCGCAAGCACATCGCATGAAATGGGTGTGAGTGCATGGGAAAAATCAACATTGTGTTAATTTGGTGTTGATGTTGGTTTCGGTCTAGGGACAAAGTCCTAAAAGGTCGCATGAATAATTGGAGGTTGTCCAATACTTTTGAATAAAGTAGTTTGTCGGAGAATGTCCAATAAATTATATCGGTGAATCTCGCAAGATTTATAGTGATAAGGTAAAATAACATTTTTTTCCTGCCATCGTTTAAAATTGACTCCATTGAACTTCTCATATTTCTCTTTTGGAGAGATAGAAATGGATAGAGCAATGGGCATCATTGGCACTTAGGCCACCGTGGAGTTTGACACTTGGGCCATCGTGGGGTTTGCCTCTTGGGTAGATTCGATCACAATGACATTATTGGATTCAGTTACCATGTTCCCTATAGTATCACCAAAGTGTGTCACATGTTTGAAAAATAACTTCTCTGAGTATTCCCGGGGAAGGCGAAGTAGGGTATGGTAGCCCCAGCTCAAGACTAGCCTCATGGAAACCAGGACTATGTAGTTCCTTGGAAAATGGAGGGGTCTAAAGCGGTCCCACTTAAGATCGAACTTTCTTATAAAACTTCTTTGTAATAGTAATTCCAATTTCCTAAAGGAAATTGGCACAAATCATATATGATATTCTTCCAACAAATTAACATGACCTAGGCATGTATCCTAGTGATAGAGCATTGCCTTCTTGAACGCAAAGTCATGGTTTCAATTCCCTTCCTTTTATTTTTTATTACAAGGATTTTTCAAGGTAAACCAATTGATCACTTGTCTTAGTAGTTAAAAAGCATTTCTAATCAATGGGCGATATTTTCCTTAACCTTGTCTATTTGATTAAAATTTTTCCTTCAATATATATGGAAAACGGTAAAAATTCTTTTGTACAATCATTTTGTTTTTACCAAACCAGAATATCTTTCCACAAAATAATAGGAAAAACATGAATTTTCTCGTTTATAAATGTTTTTTCCCTTCCTTGAAAAACGTTAATAATTTGTTTTTTTTTCTTAAACCACTAAACTGATTTCTCAAGGACAAATTTTTTTTTCCTTCGAAAGGTAAACCAGTCTTTTAGGTTAAAAGGTGTTTAATTCCTTTTTTTTCGAACAAAATATTTCCTTTCAGAACACCCAAAAAAATCAAAAGAAAAAACCAAAATTTCCTTTTGTTCGGATAAACTTTTACTGAAAAGTAAAACTGCAATTCTAATTTTTTTCAGATTCTTATATAATCTGTTTTAAGCTTGTAAGAAAGAAGAAATCTACTATAACACAAACACTAATTATGTAAACATGTATATATAATATAATCATGGGAGGAATCCACAACAAAGCTTATCCATTGGAAGAAATCGAACGACAAAAGGAGAAAATCGGTCGTCTTGTGTAAGCCCTGTCTCCTTAAAACATAGTGGCCCACTATCATGGGTGCTTCGAGATTCAGAAGCGTCTATTTTCCATGATAAAACGACCCAACGAATGGTCTGCACAGCACTTGTAGCCACTCCAACGAACCGAAGGGGTGCATGCTCTATCACAGAAGATAGAAGAAGGGAGGGAGGAAACAAAGACTATAAGCTTTTTGTATGTGTATGTCTATGTCTAAAAAGACTCTAACACCCTTTATTTATAGACTTTAGAGAAGACTGACCATTGAAATACTGAATGCCAAACGCTGGTATCTCAAATTCTTAGAATTCAACCCAAAATAATGAATTCACGATTCTAAAACCTTGAACACAGAAAGTTGCATTGAATGTTTTATTAATTTCATTCACCGTTTTCCAACATATTCGGGTTGATGAAAAGGGGAAAAGAGTGTGGAGATAGAGATGAACTTGTTAGAGGTGTGTAGAGATATGAGGAAGGCTAGATATACTCAATGGAGTGGGGTAAAGACAGGCCATGGTTGTTGAAGTACTAAGGATAGAAACATAAGATATTTAAAAGTCTCATTTTATTTAATTATATTCTTTTAATATCCTCTATGATATATTTAAAATACTATCTCTTAATTTTGTGGATATAAGCAGCATTTAAAACCTCATATGCATTTGTGCGGATTATTTATTATTGAATTAGTATTGTTGCAATATGGCCTCTGCTGTACAACATAGACAACTGTATGGTAGCAATATTTCTCTTATTTTCCATTCTTTTCCAAAACCTTCCCCTTTGATTTGCTTTAGCTCATCTTTCAGCAATGGTAAAACAACATGCAATATATACCAGATAGATAACCTAATACATGTGAAAATTCAAAACATTCAGTTTGAAGGTAATCTAGCATATTATAAGAACTCATGTCATCTAGCATACTATAAGAATAAGGTCTCATGAATTCTCATAGAATGTGTAATTTACATGCGAGTGACCCTTAAAGTAAACTGGTAGCTATTGTATAGTTTAGGTTTATTAAGTCAAAATATTTGTGGCCAATAAGATATAGTTTAAATGGTTAAGAGCAATGTTTTAAAAATCAGATCGGTGATTGAATCGGAAAAGTTACCAGTTAACGGTTTATTTGTCGAATCGATGGTCAAATCATGATCGAACCAATGACGTCATAAATATATTATTTACATATTATTAAAATAATATATATATATATATATATATATATATATATATATATATATATATATATATATATATATATATATATATATAAACAATAGTATGATTTATAATATAAATATAAATATTTGATATTTTAATTTTTATCAAAAATATATCACATTTAAATTCTGTGCTCTTTATATTCCAAAATATATAAAAGGAAGTTGGTTTTATTTAATTTTACTATTTTATGATTTTATAAGTTATGTTTTATTTTTATTATTATTTATAGATATTTTTTGATCAGTAATATTTAATTTTTTATATTAATAAGATTCAAATATAAATATATTGATATTTTAATTTTTTAAGAACCATATATATTAAATTTATATGATTTTGAATTCTAATTATTTTCATTTATAAAGTATTAGATGATATCAATATATCATGTCAAATTTTACCAAATCTAATGAAAATCACATGTCCACATCAGGTTGTAGGAAAGAAAAGAGACCCAATTTATGGGTTATTTTGGCTAATAATTTTTTTAATTTTATAATTAACATGTTTTTTTTTTTAAAAGCGATATCACCAAATTACTTACTTATATTTATCTTACATAACAACAAAAAACAACAAATTATAATCAAAATTCAATAATTTTGGGCATAATTATTTAAAAATAAAATACTATGGAAATTTTCCTTCTTGTTGTACATACATATCATCATATATTATTGATAACAAGTCAACTTTTATCTAAATTTTGTGAAAATAAATTTGTAAATAAAAATAATTATTTATAATACCAAAAAATATCAGCCATTTAATTTTTGTCTACTTTTAAAATAAATTTTAAATAAAAATAACAAATATGTATGCCTTTTATATATGTCACATGTTAGATAGACAGAAATCTCTAGTGGAAATAGGATGATTTTAGTTTCTTCATGAACTAAGAAAGCATCTCTCCTCATATCTTCATAGAGCAACAGGAAAGGAAAGAGTAACATCTAAAATCATTTTGGTTGCTCAGAGAGAGTTAAGAGAGGAAAGAAAATACTTTGTTCTGACTGCAGATCAACTCTGCCCAAACAATATTTAGCTTGTATTTTAACTTTTTATCTTGGAAAGCCAAACTACATACAGAAAAACGAAAAACAAAACAAGTAAAAAGATAAAAGAAAAGCGCACAGGAGTCTGATCTCTCAGATTTTCTTTCATGTGACAAAAAAGTCTAGATATGTCATGTAAAATGGATCTGGCGTGAATGCACGCACCCTGGAGAACAAATCCATGATCTCTTGTGCCTGGAAATTCTATCTTTGCAAAGCTGAATGATTCTGCACCAAAAAAAAAAAAAGGATTTAATTAATTGGAGCTCATTGGATTCGCTGTGAAATTAACTCTTGGAAGAGAAAATACAAACAAATCATTAATTCTTCCGAGAACTACACAAATCAAGATTTTTAGGGTAATTGTGAATACAATTGGTTCAGTGAAGGCCCGAACAGTAAGACCAAAAGCAACATCTTAGGTAATTGGTAATTTAACTAGTAAATAAAGCTCCATTGGTCTCTTCATTGAGGACAATGATTTGATGGCCGAATCAGACCTGAAGATAATGCTTTTGACGGGGAACCTCTGACACCACTCAATTTGACAGTCAAAAACAGAAATGAGAATTAATCGTTCTCCCACGCAGTCCATATTATTCCTCATCTTAACAAGAAATAAACATATGAATGACAACAAGTCCTTTAAAAGCGAGTCTTATCTTTCCTATATCACAGTATATTTGCCCCTTCAACAACAACCTTTAACTTTATGAATAAACCCTATATTTATTCTTGATCAAAACTTAATAGTATTTCTCTATCACAATGACTCATATGTGCACAACTATATGAGAAATGCCAACCGAATAAGAGTTTCTTTAATAATTAAATATGTACATACAAATTTTTGAGATTACAACACGGACCCAAGTCCCACGTTGGTTACATGTTCTCTAAAACTCCTTACATCATGCATGCCTTTAGTCAAAGGATCTGCAATCATCAACTCAATGCTAACGTGTTCAATGACCACTTTATTTTCTTTAACACTTTCTCGGATGGCTAAGTATTTAATGTCAATATGTTTACTTCGACTTCCACATTTATCATTCTTAATTAGCCAAAAAAAACTACAGCTGAGTTGTCACAATATAATTTGAATGGCCTCTTAATGGAATCAGCGACTCTCAGGCTAGGAATGAAAATCTTAAGCCAAACACCATGCAAGGTGGCTTTAAAACAAGATACAAATTCGGCCTCCATAGTGGAAGTAGCAGTCAAGTTTGCTTCATGCTTCTCCAAGACTTGACTCCATTGGCTAGCTTAAATACATAACTTGAAGTGGACTTTCTGGAGTCCATGCAGCTAGCGAAATCAGCGTCACAGTAGTCAATCACTTCCAAGTTATTAGTAGGTGTGTATATCAACACGTAGTTCTTTGTACCCTGAAGGTATCTCATAACCTTCTTTCAAGCTTTCTAGTGGTCAACACATGGATTACTCTGATATCTGCCTAACACTCCATGACATGTACCGTATCGGGCTGTAGTAAACACGAGCATACATAAGGCTTCTAGGTTGAAGCATATGGAATGTTCTTCATTGTTCCCACTCAAAGTCGTTCTTTGGGTATTTATTGGTCAAGCTAAAGCTATTTTGGGTTCTGATGGGTGTTAGGCAGTAGACAATCTCATTGAAATCTCCTCTAAAACTTTGTTGATAGTTCTCTTGAGACAAACCCGATCTGCAGAGATATTTCTATCGATGAATCGTAATGCGATGACATGGATGCCTCACCATATCAACCATTATCAAAGTTCTTTGAGAGGGGTATTTAAAACTATGGCCTCCCCTTATTATTTGTTGCTAGAAAAAATATCATCCCACATATAAAACAAAGCGAGTCACTTACTCCCCCTTGACCCTCACGCAGATACCTTGATCCATGACATTCTCTTCAAAGCGAATGAAGCGATGACCTTATGGAACTTCAAATACCATTGGCGGGAAGCTTGTTTTAAACCATAAATGGATTTATTAAGTTTGCATGCCAAATGATCACCGATTACTAGGAGATGTGGGTTGTTTCATGTGAACCTTTTCCTCTAGCTCACCATTTAGGAAAGCAATTTTCACATCCATTTGATGGAGCTCTAAGTCAAAATCAACTACTAATGCCATAATGACTCGAAGAGAATCTTTCCTTGATATAAGAGAAAAGGTCTCCGTGTAGTCTTGCTTTATGTCTCTCAATGTGAGTCTTTCTTTGTCTGAAAGACTCACTTGCACCCAATGGTTTTTACACCATAAGGAAACTGGAGGAGATCCTAGACTCGATTAGATGCAATAGAGTCCATCTCATCTTTCATGGCATTATACCATAAGTCCGATTCCTTAGAACTTATGGCTTGTGAAAAGGTTTTCGGATCATGTTCGGCTCCAATATTGTAATCCGATTCTTGCAAGTACACGACATAATTGCTAGGAATAACTAAGTTTCTGACCCTGGTATATCTTCTTAATGTTGTTTCTTCATGGGGGAACTTATTGTTAAACCGGATGCTCATTCGGTTGTTCAACGTTTGTTCACCAAACAGCGCGATCTGCAATCTACAAACTTTATTGGATTCTCGATGGTCAGTTTGTCTTTTACCCATTTCTACCTCATGGGTATGTATGACGGTCAGTCTATGACTTGAACTAGAGGTCTAACCTTGATAATGATCTCTTTCAGACAATGTTTCATGAATTTGACCACTCCCTCTGATTAAGTCATTCTCAAGAAATTTCGTGTTTCTTGACTCCATAATCATAGTGGTGATAGAAAGACAATAGAATCTATAGCCCTTGGATTTTTCAGCATATCCAATGAAATGCCCACTAATAGTCCTTGGGTCTAGTTTCTTTTCTTGTGGATTATAAATCCTTACTTCACCTGAGCATCCCAACGTATATGTGCATAACCAGTTTCTTTGTTTGAATATCAAGCGTCTTTTCGATAGCCTTTATTGGAGCCCGAATAATTATATACACTACCATCTTTAGTGCTTGATCCAGATTAAGAGTGGTGCGTACTCCTCCTTACTCTTTACCATGTCCATTAAGGCTCGGTTTCTTCTTTACTGCCCACACCATTTGTTCTAGAAGACCGGACGCGGAGTGTATTGGGTATCCCATGCTCTTGAAGAAACCTAGCAAATGGACCTGGTGCTTGCCCATTCTCAGTGTACCTACCATAGTTCTCTCCACCTCTATCTAACCTCACTACCTTTATTTTCTTCTTGCATTGCTTCTCTACTTCGACCTTGAATACCTTGAAGGTTTCTAGCGCTTCTTCCTTAGAACGAAGCATGTAGAGATACATGTAACGTGAGTAGTCATCAATGAAGGTGATAAAGTATTGCATATCACTCCCATCCATATCAGGACAACAAATGTCTGTATGTATGATTTCTAACAAATCTTTACTCCTTATTTGCACCCCATTTTGACTTATTGGTTTACTTCCCTTAATGCAATCAAAGATGACTCAAGTCGATGAGTCTAGAGGCAGTACCCATAATTCACCTAACCACCCAATTCTCTGAGTGGAGATGTGTCCTAATCTCCCGTGCCATAATAAGGACGATTCTTCATTCATAACATTCCTTTTAATTCCAGTAGTTAAACTTAATGAGTTATAAGCATTATTATCTTGCGAATGTATTGAATAGAGACCATCACACAAAGTACCTGACCTAGTAAATTCTTATTTAATTAAAAAATTAAAACCAGTATCCAAAAAGTTATAGGAGATTTCAAAAGGTACGAGAGTCGATACTGAAATTAAATTCCTAGAAAAACTAAAAGGTCTTCTCCAATTGCAAAAGAAAGTTGCTCAACAACTCCAAATTGCAAGTGCCAATGGCTTCCACATGTGAGCTTGACCTCTCTCTTGAATGGATGTACTGCTCATGACCCATTTGCTTCCTGAGGTTTCGCATACCTTGCAAGGTATTTGAAACATGGTTTGTTGAACCAGAGTCAATCCATCAAGTGTAATTATTAACATTTATGAAATTTGATTCATAACATATGAAAGAAAATGAAATACCTTTCTTTTCAAGCCAGACTTCTCCGCATTTCAATGTCCATCTAAACTTTTTCTTTCATTCATTAGTGTGTAGCAAATCTAAAGTTTGAGTAGTTAATACCATAAACAATTTCAAAGGAGACATGTTAGTTGTGGAATAGAACACTCACCCATTATAAGAAAATTCAATGAAAGGAAACGGGTCTTCAAACTTTAAGATTCCTATAGTGTGTCCTTAAAAGAGTAAAGCAAAGTCCTGTTACTACTTCCAGTCTATCCATTAGTTTGAAAGTGACATGTTATTTGAAAAAAAGTTTAGTTTCAGATTTCCCTAAAACTTTCAAAAGTAGCTTAAGAACATAGCATCGCGATAAAAAACAATAGTTCTAAGAACACCATGCAAGTAGATAATTTCTTTAAAGAAAAAATCAACCACATTAGTTGCATCATCGATTTTATGACAAGTAATGAAATCGCCATTTGAAAAACCTGCTCGATAATTGCGAAGATGATCTGCCACTCTTTGATGCGGCGACTACAGAACAAAGTCCATAGAAATATCTACCCAAGGTGTTGTTGGAACAGGTAGAGGTGTATACAAACCATGAGGTAAAACCCTAGGTTTGGCTTTCCTACATGTTATGCACCTAGAATATATTCTTTCCACATATTTTCTCATTTTTGGCCAAAATAAATGCTCATGTAAAGTGTCAAGTGTCTCTTTAACACCAAAATGTCCCATTAAGCCCCCATTGCATGTGCCTCGCGACAAACTCACGATAAAACTATTAGGCACAAAAAGTTTGTTCTCTTTAAACAAATACCCTTCTAGTCTATAAAATTTCCCAAATGCAGATTTTTCACTTGCTACATAAATAGTTGCAAAGTCATTATCATTATCATGCATACCTTTCACATACTCAAAACCAAGAATCTTTGCCTCAAGAATAGAGAGAAGTGTGTACCTTCGGCACAAAGCATCATCCACTATGTTGTTCTCACCTTTTTTATATTGGATGACAAAGGGAAATCTTTCAATAAATTCAATCCACTTGGCTTGGTGTTTGGTATTGGTCTTTGGTATTGGCCATTCCTTGATTTCCTCGGATATGGTCTTTGGTATCCGAGAAAACTTCTTACCTCGGATATGGTCTTTGGTATTGGCCATTCCTTGATTTCCTTTACCTTTTCCTTATCAACTTCAATCCCATTTGCACCAACAACATATCCCAAAAAATTCACTTTTGCATTACGAAATAACACTTTTTAAAGTTGGCAAATAGCTTTTCTTTCCTTAAAACTTCAAGAACATATTTTAAATGGTCGACATGTTCTTCCAAACTTTTGCTATATACTAAAATGTCATCAAAATAGATAACAACAAAATTTCTGGGGAAAGCTTGCAAAACATGATTCATCAATCTCATGATGTACTAGGTGCATTAGTTAAAGCAAATGGCTTTATAACCATTTTGTACAATCCATATTAGGTTTTGAAAGCGAGTTTTCCATCCATCTCGCTTTTTCATTTGGTGATGATGAGCCCACTTTTCAAATCAATTTTGAAAACAACCAAGATCCATGTAGCTCATCAAGTAGATCATCTAACCTGAAAGGGATGACAATACTTTACCATAATGTTGTTGATGACAAACAATCAATACCAGTCTCAGCGAACCATTCTTTTGGGTACAAGCGTACTAGTACGATTACATGGACTAAGACTCTTACATATATCCTTTTTGCCATCAGTTCCTCTACTTGTGGGTTGGCTCCTTCGTCTCCTCATGATTAGTTCTATACGTAGGTGATGAGTGCCTAAAACACTCATCTTACACTTTCAGCGATCAGTTCGTCATTTTCACATTTGACATAATAATGATATAGTTTTGTAGCTGTTGCGATTTGTGTTTGAGTGTGATTCTGGGGTTCGGTGGAGCATAAAAGAGTAACTTTTGGGCGAGTTTTGGAACAAGGAGGAGCAAACAAAGTGAGCCCATCGCGTCGCGGCGATCACCAGTAGCGACGTCACCACGTCAGCGATGTCACCCGCGTCGCGGCGTCACCGCATCAGCGGCGGTCGACAATACGCCATCATCGTAAAACAAATTAGGTTCAGAAATCGTGGAGATCGGAAGTGCACGAGCGGAGGGCCGCAGTTTCGAGCGAGTGACGACTTCGAGGAAGTGCTCGAATTATGCGGCTTTTGACTTTTCGTATATTTCGGATTTTAGAACAATGTTTTCATTATTCGCAGTTTCATCTTTTCTTCCATTATGTTCTAGTCACTTTTCTGGAGTTGCATCAAACCACAATCATACGATATGGATTAAGGATTGATCTTTATGTTATTCAATTGTTTATAAATTGTCGAATCTACTCTGCCCTGTAGTTAAATTATATGATAATGTTTGTAACATTAGCATAGTCGCCTTGAATCAAGATTCGAGATGAGGGTATTCGGGGGATAAAGGTAAGTAGCCTTAGGTGATTCGGTCAATAGAATGTCCAGGACTGAGAAGGTGGTATCTAGGAAGCGAGAACATTTAAGCATTTTGGAATGCAGTCGAGATAGAGATATACTCGATTCTATTTGCGAGATAGGCGGATATACCTCGAGAGAGGATATCTCGTAGGCAAGATCACCTCACCATAGGTATTGAATAACAATCTCTTTAGAAAAACAATCCATTGAATGTGACAGGGGGAGATATAACCCTAGGCTTTAAACAACACTTTAATTAAATCAACAGTTAAGTTAGTTTTTACATAATTGGAAATCCCTTTTAAAGTCATTCTTGGATATTATGCGAAGCGAATCTGCGTAGTCAATTTGCCTTTCCACATTGGATCGATATCTGTATGTTAAGTACTATATTACTTGAGGCTACGTGCGCTGCGCATAGGCATTCATTTTATACACAGCGTTTCGACTGTCAGGATTTTGAAGCGTTGCTTGCAGTGAAGGTTTATTTGATATAGAGAAGTAAGCATATAGATAATATTCCGAATTTTTCTTTATTTTTGTTATTTTTACAAGTACTGGTAATTGGGTTTTGTTAGTTGGTGTGTTATTGCAGTACAGGTTTTAGTGAGTACATGCGACGCAAAACCGAGTTAATCAACACTTGTGTGATCGAGGAGCGGAAAGATACGCACGGTGCGCCGAGCGAAGCGAGCGAGTAGAACTCGAATAGTCATGGAAAACACTGAAGAACAAGATTTTGGCGTGGAACAAACTGAACCACAGAGAAGCCGAACTAGAAATCAAGCGCCTAGGCCATTCATACAGTCGGACGATCCGTACATGCTATTAGATGAGTTCGTTCTACCTCCAACGATTGTTAGACGATCGGGCATGTGATTACAACAAACAATTTTGAATTGAAGTGCGATCCGCAAGTACAAATGCTTCAGAACATATTGTTCCATGGACTACCATGAGAACCGAACGCATGCATTCTTCCCTTGAAGTTTGCGATACCATCAAATACAAGGGTGTGAAGAAGCCTAAGATTGCGGTTATTCCCACTTTCACTTTCGGGGGTCTGAGCGACATTGGCTAACTAGTCGACCACCCGGACTCTATTACTACATGGAGCGAGTTAAGTACAAAGTTTCGACCAAGTTCTTTTACCTTCGAAGATTGCACAACTTGTGCAAGAGAGATCAATAGGTCGGTCAGTGGGGAGAACTTTGGCGGAGGCATGGGACGAGTTCCATGAATTATTGAAGTGTCCTCTGTGGAGCTAACCGGATGGATCTGGAGTCACCTTCTACACAATGGTCACGAGAAATACAAGCCGAACAATGATAGATGCCTCCAAGCTGGAGGATCATTGATGAAGAAAACCACGGACCAGGCGTATGAGATATTGGAAGATGCTGCAACCAACACTAATCAGTGGCCTAGAGAGAAGGCTGCAGGTAAACCGCGATTGGAGTGGAGCAGACCATTAGATCCTCGATAATCACGGTAAATCATGTGGCTCGGTGATAAATGACTAAATGAGGCGACGAGGAGCGACTACATGCTATACAGACCACTCCGCCAGGAGTTGTGTGAATTACGTGGAGAATGACATAGTAATTGTAGAATGTCGGTCGAGAAACCTACGATTAAGGCGACCCAGTCGTGTCGAATTTAATCAGAATCAATCACAGCAGCAAGGACCGTATGGGGGTAACAACTACCAGAATCAAAATCAAGGCCAAGGGTGGCGTACTAATCAGAATCCGAACAGTCAGAACAATCAAGGGTATGGATGGAGGAACAATCAGAACAATATGCCATCAAACCGAGCTAATGAACCACCCCCTGAAAAGAAGCTGGATTTAGAGCAAGCTACATACGGATATTAACCGCATTCCGCGTTCATGAATGAGACTAAGGCGAACATGCAGCAACAGGCAACCCAATTGAACAATCAAGCGGCACAGTTGAGAAATTATGGAGCTATTTTGGAGCTATTTTGGTGCTGATTTGTTCCTGATTTGGTCCTGATTTGGTGTTGATTTGGTGTTGATTTATTCCAGATTACGGCTGATTTGATTCCCAAGCCTTATCCTAGAATTATCTAGTTTCCTTTTTTTTAGTGTGTTACTTTAGGAAAGAGTATATTAGTTTCCTTTCTTGTTTTTGGCCAAATATTTACTTTCCTTGTGGCCGAATATTTAGTTTCTATTCTTTATATCTTTGGGCCTATTTAAAGGCTTGTTATCCCTACATTCTGGAAGTTTTAAGGATTTATAAAATTGAGAAGAGAGAGAATAAATTTCTCTTTGGTTCTAAAAGAGCTCTTCAACTTATCTATATTCCGTGGTGTTCATCAAGACTTATCAATCGGATTCCATCACCCCATTTTGTGGCATCTCCCTGTTACGCCATGTCTCGCTTCTCTATAAGCAACGGGTCGAGGTCTTCCATCCAAGCCAAATACTAGAGCTGTGTTCTTCTGAGTTAACCCACCACGGGTCTCCTCACAAGTTGACTGGTTCGATCAAAACCTCGCGTAGAGGAAAGAAAAATGGGCTTTGGCAAAGAAAACGGGCCTCTCGCATCACGCTGTATATCGATGGAGCTGGTGCTACTGGGCAGGCGAAAAATGGGAAGTTATTGGAGGAGAAGAATCCAAAACCACGCCGGGCTACGAAAAATACCCACACCGTAGCATGCTCATCGCTGAAGGCAGAGCACCACGCCAAAGCTTGAAGTGAACTCACGCCAAAGCCCGAGGCACTCACGCTCAGAAGGTGAGTACACCTCACGTTGTAACATCCGCTTTGGCCTTCTGGCACTCCTTCCTTTGTAAAATCTCTTCATCCCGACCGGAATCACTCAATCTCTTTGTGTTCATGAAGATCCCTGAGTTCAGAATCCACCCACAATGAGGGTGCCATAAAGGGACGTCACATAGGCTAAATGATCGTATGTTTTCCTCTCGATCGCATGATGACTTTGTCGATTTTTCTTCGATTCGCTTGTTTCCACTCAATAGTTGGGCCTTAATCACAAATTGGGAAATTATATACTAGGACACTTATTTATATCATAAAACTAATAAAAACCTAAGCAAATCATGGGATTAAAGAGCATTTAAGATACTCATCAACTAATTCTAGAGCCACTATAACTACAATAGCTTAGACTACCACCAGTTAGATGATTTTTATAGGTTTAAAAGTATTTGTGGATACTCAATTTGTAATCACCTAATTAGGTGAGACAAATCATTGGATCAATAACATATCCTTGCTTTAAATACAAAGGAAATTCAATAGCTTACTTTCGGAGAGAATGAACCTTATAGAATTTATTAAACTTTATGTTAACAAAGGAAATTCAACAACTTTTTCTCAGAGTGGTTTCCCTAAAAAAACCCACAACACTAACCAAATGGAAAGTAATACTAGTGGGTCGTCTGGAAGCCAGCAACACTACTCCACTTATTGATCGACCAATTCAAATGCAATATCATAACTAAAAGAAAAAAAAAAAACAACCAGCTAATCTTTAGTCTAATTAAATGTGAATGATCTCCTAAACTAGACCATCTTCATGTGGAGTATTTGCTCTTTGAGGAGCCTTGTCCTCGGGCTGTTCAGTTCGTAAATCGATTATGTAACTCCGCCAATGCATAAAGCGGAGATTTGGTGACCTACATCAGGAAGCATCATGAATTCTTCTTCACTACGTCTTGCCCACCATCCCACAAAGAGTAGTCAGGACATTCGTGATTTATGCCGTGGAGTGAATTTCATTGTAGTTGAAGCACGTGCTTCCTAGCTTCAAGCATTCGCATCTCTTCTTCGTAGCCGAGTCACTTCATGGTTGAGTCGACTCTTTGGCTGGTACTTGAAGTGGTGTTAGGGATGGATGCAGCCGATGGGCAAGTAGCCTTCTTTTGACGGATCAACTAATCGTCCTTCATCCTAGCCAAACTAATAACATCCTTTAGTGTTTTAGGTTTAAACATTCTCATTCTTCCTGTAGTTTCCAACTCAATCCCAAAATGTACTCCATGAGAGCTTTTTGGGTCTATGCACTAACACTGTTGCCCCAACTCTCAAACTCCTTATGATAGTCCTCAAGACCTGGCTATAATCTTATTTTGACAATTCCATCATCAAAATCTTCTTGCTAGTCTCAGGTCCAAAGCAGTTCTTTCACAAATGCTCCCTAAGTAGCTTCCTTCTTGTTAAGTGGTTGATATTTGCATAATTTTAGGTAAAACTCTAGACCAAGTAAGTTTCAAATATCAATCATCAAATCTTAGGTTACATCGCTCTTTGTTACAAATGGATGTCACATGACTTGTCACGTTAGTTGTTACAATAAGAGTGACAACGGGTGAAGGATTCTATACTTCTAGACTCACTCTTCTTTGGTTAGGAGTCCTGCCATTTCATCTCACCCTGGTCAAGTTGCAGATTCTGTTTAAACTCCTCAACAAACTTCGGATAATGTTGAAATTATTAAAGAGATGATGATTTGGATAAAGTCCGTATCCAAAGTGATAATAGAGTGGACTAGAGATAATGATTTGGATAAACTCCTTAACAAATCCTCAAGTTGGATAATGCATTCTAAAAAATATGGGTTGGCGAAGATCATTAAACACAGAGAAATACCGATAGCTAGAAAGGCAGTAGAGGTGCAAATAGTCTCAAGTACTACACATTTCAATTCATCAGTGTAGAATGATGATACCTATATTTTGATAGCTAGTGTGGAGGAATATGGGTAGTGCCTAGATGCTATAGTTAGGGAAATCTAGGGACTCATTTCATTCCCATAAAGAGTGATTAGGTGAAGGGAAGTCATTGAAGCGAGGTGTGACCTTTTTATACAAGTTCAATTGTAATCCTAATCTAACATAGTAACTTTAGATCTGGTCATAGCCTCGAGAACGTAAAGCTGCCTTGGTCGACCACGTTGACAACTTTCTATGTGCTTTATCTCTTATGCTCTGCTTACCTCTCGGGTCCTCGAAGATTTATTTTTCATCATTATTTCGCTTAATTGCCAACCCTTCATTAGTGCTCTAAAGTATATTAGAACATATTATGTGATAACTCTGTAGTAAACATCCTTATTTACAAATAGTTTTTCCCAATGTTTTTAACTGACCGGTTTGACCGTTGATCGACCACAATTTTGGTCCACTCATTCGAACTGCTAGACATTGAATCGACAATGAAACCGAATTAAACTGAGTTGAACCGGCAAACCAGATGAACCATATGGTTTAGAAGGAACGAGCGGATCCCAAAGACTCATTGAGTGTTTGACTTTTCTTGCAAAATCATCACTTAATGCCATGATTAATGGACACGGTGCCAAGAGTTTTCAAGCTGTACAACACACTCTTTGCATTCAATGAGAATAATCCCTTTTGAATTGCTCAGTGCTTCATTCCCTCAATGATGTGGGTTATCCTAAGTTTGAAAATGCTGGACCTGCAGCATTTCCCTGTTTGCTTATGAAATTTCCAGCTCAAATAAATAATGTATTGTTTTATATTATATATTTTTATACAATATATGCTACAATTAATAATATTATATGATGAAATATAATACAATTAACAGTTATACAAATAATAATATATAGTACAATTAAAATAAATGTATTACAATTTAATTATATTAGTATTTTACAATTAAATATAACAATTAATAAATATATTTATTACAATCTTATAATATATATATATATATATATATATATATATATATATATATATATATATATATATATATATATATATATATATATATATATATATATATGATTGAAATATATTATATTTAATTTGTTATATAAATAAATAATATATTACAAGTAAATAATATATTATTTTATATTATATACAGTTTTTTTAAGAAAATATTATTGTTATACAATAAGATTATTCTTTTGTTTTCAACATTACTTCTTAAAAAAAAAAAAAAACATATTTATACATATAAATATTATTTCTATTCTATTAAATAAAAAGTTAAAATATTAATATATTTATATAAATAATAAAATATATAATTTAATTTTTAAATTTAATAAAATATAAATTATATTTACGACGGTCACTCCGCTTAATAATAAATTAATAACTGTCCGACTATCAATCATGAACCAATAACTTTTTTCGATTTATCAACTGTCCGGTTTGTAATGCATTGGTTTTTCCTTTCACTTCTCTTCCTTCATATACGTCCTTTGCAATCACTACCACCATTGGTTAGCTTTTCCCTCAAGATGAAAAGAGGCCAAAACCACCTTTTGCGATTTTGGCGTATCTTAGTAGTTGAAGAATTGCTCAACTCTTGTTAGCCAATTAGTCTGGTCATCAACTGCTTAAGAAACTTCAGCTTAGCTAATCTTGAGGAGAACATGGGTCGAACACTATCAGAATGCTCACGAGGTCTCCAATTAGTCGATTGTTCACTACGTTCACGAGCATGGGTGGGAGTTGAATCATGCTTTGTTAACAACACTTTCAGAGATTTTGTTGATAGTAGCTTGTAGTTGGTGAAATTTGTCATTCACCCCAAGCTCCATCTGACTTATATGATTTTGAAAACCTCCCTGACGGCCTGATGGTGAGTGTAAAATTAATTGGGAAACGCAAACCTGCAAAGTAAGCGCACTCCGGTCGAGCCGACGAGCGTGAGCGGTTAGTCAAGTGTCGTCAAGAGAAGCATGTTGACTACCGATTTAATGACTTGATAATATTTGATCTACTCCTAAAAAGCGAATTGCGACTAAATTACTTAAATTAATAAAAACCAAATTGAATGTATTGAATTATATCAATGACGAAACCTAAGGTTTCCATCGTTTCTACTAATTTTCGATAGATGTCAATTCAATTAAGGACTTATCAAGTATTCATATGAGTTATGTTGGCAGGCTGATTCTTCCTACAAGATATTCTCTCTCTCGAGATATATTTGCCTATCTCGCCAAGTGGGATGTATTGCATCTCTCGCCCTCAACCCTTTGACTAAACGCTTAAATGTGTAATCCCAGCGCCACACTCAAGTAAATTCCTGAATATTCTATTTTTCGACTACCCAAGTTTTGTTTTTAACCATGTCCCTAGAAGTTATCTTCGATCTCAAACTCCCAACTTTAGCATGCCACTTAGCCGTAGACAATGAATAATAATTAAACCTGCACTAAAGCAAACATATGAACTCATATTAAAATTCAAATAAGCCAAAATTGAAAATCAATTCATCAACTCGTGGTTGGGGTTGAAACCAGAGAAAGAATTAGCCCACATATTATTCAATTATAGATTGAAGAATTCGATTCAAGTGAAGGCTTGAATGTTGATCAAAGAGAAAATTCCGTCTTCGCGATCTGTCCCGAATCCGTTTAGCTTGATCTCTCACTCCTGTATCTCTTCCTTCTTCCCGATCCAATCTCTCTTATGACGTTATTACCAAGGACTATTATCTAATCCTCTAAGAACGGCGTCAAAATCCTGTTAACAAGACCAATTAATTGTATATGTGAAAATATGGTCACGGAGCGAATGTGTAACATCAAAACTGATTTGAAACAAAAGTAAGTATACTCAAAAAACCGACGAAACAAAAGTGGCATACTCAACCGAAATGAAAAGTATTACTAACACTAACCCCTTTCCGCGCGTACGGGTCATACATTAAAAGTGACTCTAGGAGTCCGGATATCGTACCCATGAGGATTGGAGGTTCCTCTAATTGGAATTTGATCACCCCGATTACAAGGGCTCTTCACTATTTAGCACTTAAGTAGGATGTCGAATAAAATCAATTTAATTGAAACAAAACTGATTTAAAACTAATCCTAAAACTCTACCAAATAAACAACTACTTAATTCTAAAGGTATGAAAAGAGTCACTGTGGATGGGGATAATTATTTACAAAGGCCAGGCATTTCTTGAAAGTGCAACATTTGTGAGTCAATGCTGTGATTTGTCCAAGAGCAATGTAGCATAGATTGGATTTCTCCATACACCATACATTTCACTATCTAACACACCATATTCCTTTTCGTAGACAAATGGGTCTCAAATAGCTGATTGTAAAATTTGGCACCCTTTTAAGATTTTGGATTGTTTTTTCTTTTTCTAATACTACAACCATTTCTCAGACTCAAGAATTCTCGTCATAGATGTGATAATGCAAGCCTTCTCCAATGTAATTGGTATCTCGTCCTTCAAATATAATAAAATTTTCTATCTCCTCGATTAGATTCATAACACTCTGATCAAGATCCTTCATCGACTAAGGAGAAACCTTCGATCAACTTAAATTGATACATCATCTAATTAATCCTCACACCATGAGTAAATTAAAGGATTCATCGAAGTAATTTTTCGAGTTCATTAGTTCCAAGATATTAGTCTAATATACCCCCTAAGTTACCGTCTTACTCTCGTGAATCTCCATCTCTCAGCCACCCGAGGGCCTCTCGGAAATCGCAGCAAAGATACAACTCGTATAAGCTACTAATATCTCGAACAATTCATTATATGAACAAGTACTCAATTATATAAATTCAGATTCAAACCCACAAATAATCGAAAAACTCGCAAATTTGAATGTTCAACAATTAAACCCCAACCCTGTAGGTGTTTAATGTTCCATTACTGATTCCAATCATCACTAATCAAACAAAAAGTAAGAAAATGAAGAAAGCAAAATTAAGAGAAAGAAGAGAAAAACCCGACTGAGCTAAATCTTCGCCTCAACAAAGAACAAATTGAATATCCGAGTACAACACCGAAATATCTTCAATAAAAATAAAATATGCTCTAAAACTACCAAGATCTATTAAAAATAAAATCGCAGCAAAAACTAAGAAAATGGGCGCTTTAGAGAGAGAAAACCCATGAGAGAGAAATCCGATTTTTAGCTTCAATCTTGTCCTAACCTTAGTGAAATCTTACCCTATTATGCCGCCATCGAAATCTCTTCAATAGAAATAAAATCGTTAAAAAATTACTCTCGTGATCTAAAAAGAATCAAAATCAGAGAAAACCGGAAAATGGGGCGCCTAGAGAGAGAAACCCTATGAGAGAGGTTCTCCAATGTTCCCTTGTCTTTACCTAAAAAACGAGTATATATATGGTCCTAGGGTGAAATGGTTGAAATTAGTCAAAATATCAAATTCTCGCCTTTAGGTTTCGCAGCTTTGGTCGCGACATTGTGCTCTTCGTCAGCGACACCAATTCTCGTCACACACCCCATTTTCTGTCGCGATTATTCACTTCCCGCCGTGACACAAATTCCCCGTCGCGATAATTCATTCCTCGTCAGCGACACCATTTTCTTCTCTGGCTACGACACTACTTCTTGTCGTGACACCATTTCCCGTCGCGTGACACCATTTCCCCGACAAAGAACTCCGTTTTTCTTCTCCAACTTGTCGGGGCCATAACTTCTTCATTTTAACTCGGATTTGGGCGTGTGAGTACTCGTTGGAAAGATCTTTGAATGTAGAATGCAGCCATGAGGGAATTTGAACCATTTGATGTTCCAGATGGTACAGAAAAATTCATCTTTCCAGTGGTGCGCTGTGAGACTCTCGGTTGACTCTCTTTGGTAAAATAAATCGTTTACTGCCAAATCATTTGCTTTTCATCAATAATCCTACAAAACCAAGTTTAGAGGAAATTTTATGAGTTTTACATGAATATGGATATAAAATGCACAAAATAGTATGTGAAATGAACTCAAACATAGATGACTTTGCACTCATCAATAAGCTAAGGGCACCTGGGCATTCAGCCTTCTGTATCTTCACCCCGAACACTCAACCAAACCTCGGGGTTCTAGATTGTGTAGATCATCCATCCTCTGTCACGTGTAGCGGGTAGTGAAGTCAATGGCTCCTGTACCAATGGGTTTAGGCATTAGTGAAAAGCCCCTGACCGTGCCCTGGGATCCGATTGGATAATCAACATTGTTATTATTGTTATTATTATTATTATTATTATTATTATTTATTTATTTATTTATTTATTTTTATTTGGGGCTTAAAGGCGATCCTCGTTTTTCTAAGGTGTCCCATCACTTAGGTGCTTACTTCCTAAGGTTCGTAGGACTCTTGTATGATGAGTCCGAAGTCAAAGCATACCCCGAAGATCACGTGTGTGAGTGTGTGTGCAGGATAGCCTACTTCGGGAATTGGGTTTTTGAGATCTAAAAAGGGTGGCCAGACATGGTTAGTCTCGACATCACACAACGCAGTCCTAATTGTCAAACAACCTCGGAGTCCCTACTTCATTGAACATGGGTTGTTTTTACAATTACTATAACCCCCTTTTGTTGCCATCATGCTCAAAATTAGGGTGGGGATACTCAATACCAACTCTGGAAACTGTCATATTCTAATATGTGCAATTTGCATACATATTGGTGCATGGGAAATAACCTAACACACGCCTAAAAAAAATAATGGACCTAGCATGCAAAATAAAGTAAAGATAATAATAAAAATGGACCTAAACATGCAAGAATAGCAAAATAACCCAAGTCAAAATAAAATCCAAGTCAAAATAATCACTCGAAATAAACTAGGGTCAAGGCTACATAGTCATACCCCATACAACCCCAAACTTGAAACTAATGTTGTCCTCAAATGAAAGAAAAAGAAAATGTTAAGAAAGGTAAAGAAACACGTCCCAAAAATATACATCACTACTAAGTGGTGGCTGGTGGTGGTGTCAGGTGGAATGAAAGGAGCCGAAAGGAGCTACTAGGTGATCTGGTCCTGGCTGGCTCGATAACATCCATCTCAACCCGGATGGAGTCCATGTCCTGGCTCAAGGTAACCCGGTGCTCTTGAGACTTGTCCTAATAGGCGTCGAAGCGGGAAGTGAGTGCATGGATCCGGGTCTCGCTTAAGGACCGCCGGGTTAGAGGGGCTCCTGTCGCCGCCCATCGTCGCTTGCGCTTCGGGTGGCTCGGGGCATCATCGCCTCATCTCGCCGCTTCTGACTCGCCGTGGCTCCCGAACTTCACCTCAGTGTACCGGAACGGGCAGCGCCGCCGTACTGGCCTCCTGAGTCCAACATTCCCAACTCCGGCCGACGACATAGCCTTCCGCTGATCGTGGAGGGTAGATCGTGGCGCCGCAGCCAGACGTGAATTGTCTCGACAACCCCCTCTCACGCGACCGTCTCGATGTCGAATCGAGTCCTTGGTCATATGCATAAGAGGAGTCACCGTTTTGTCTCCTTTGTCACTGTACTAAGATGCAGTGAAGGTTTAATCTTACCGTATAAAAATTATACTCAAACCTTTCTAGCTACAAAAGTGAGCGCCGTCACCGAAAAATGTGGTGAACTTGCCCGTCGACGGATGGTGCCGCCACACGCCCTGGCCCCCAGAGCTCCTCGCATCAGCCCTCGCCTGGGCGGGCTACAACAGCGCCTGGTACTCCCACTATCGCCCCTCCCGCAGCTGAGAACTCATTGATGGCCCATGCCTCCGAAGTCGACCCACCTACCTTCGACAACACGTGGTGCCTACCTAGAATGGTAGGTTGAGTAGAACCTGCAGACGATCGCCACTCTGGGGTCTGGGGAGCACATAGGTGGTCTGCCAACCTCGAGTCTGGATGGTGAAATTGAAGAACTCATTCAAGGTCGAAAAACCCAGCTCTGGGACGAAGGAACGGATGCAAAGCGACTAGTGGTAGAGCCGCTCTGCCTCCCGAGAGATGAAACGGCACGGATGGTCTGGAGGGGGAGGTGCCGCCTGGGATGTGGAACTCGAGCGGTGTCGCTTCACTAGGACAATCTTCTTGGGCACCATAGTAGTCACCGACCGCTTCGAAATTGAAAAAAAAAAATGCACACAAAGTAAGGAACAGAGACCTAAGGGCGTTGTGAAAAACGCGGTAAGGGAAAAGTGGCCACCACGTATTTATAGGCGTTTATTAATTAACTTCGCCACGACGGCGGTTCCTTCACCGCGCTAAGACATACCGCAGCCGATGAAGGGCTCTTCACGCGCGAAGGGTCGAAGCCGCAGCTAAATAAGATGACTTCACGTCAGCGATCAGAAAGTTTGGTCCTAGCTTCACAAGGTGGACCGTAGGGCTGTACTTAAAATTTGTTCCTTTATAATGCAATAAAACAAGCTTCGCCACGACGGGACCGTAAAGTATTGACACCGGGGTGGTTTTTAAGCCCTCCACCTTTAAGATTCATCAATGCTATTAAAATAATTAAGGTTAGATGCCCAACAAAAATTTTTTTGTAAAATGGGTCAAGTGAGGAATGGAGATAATATGAAATGAGGGAAAAGAGAATTTACAATGCTCAGTCGCCCCACAGCGCTATGTTTAACGTCGTTAGCTCGACATTCCTGCATCTCCATGTTGTATTCTAGAGGAACTGGGAATGCTAATGCACCTTCGTGGTGCTCAAAATTGTTGCTCAGGGCGGTTGGACTATTTTGGCTACCATGCCCTTGATCTTCTGGGTAATTACAGTTACACGAGACTTATCTCTGAGTTTACCACTTCGCTCGCAAGATCTCTTTCTGGGGGCTGGAGGAGGCATCTTGTTAGGGTATTCATTTGGGAGCTTCATGGGCTGAATACATGAAAGGTGATCTCGTCTTCTAGGGCTCTCAATTTAAGTTCTCCCTTCTGCACATCAATCAGTGCCCCGCTAGTCGCTAGAAATGGCCTACCTAGTATGATAGGTATTTCTTTATCTTCTTCCATATCCAGAACAAATAAAATCCGCTCTTAAATATGAATCCTGTCCACTTTGACTAGAACGCCTTCTATCACCCCCCGGGTGTTTAAAGACCTATCTCCGCCAATTGGCGGATCGTGGTCAAGGAACTTCACTCTAATCCGACCACCAATATAGATAGCGGCATGAGGTTAATACTTGCTCCCATATATCAAACAAGGCTTTCAAAGATGCACTTCCAATTGTGCATGGTATAGTAAAACTACCGGTCTTTTCACTTTTGTGGCGCTGCTGCGGATGGCACTACACTCCTTTAGCGAGGTCTAATCGTCTCAAAACTGGCTAGCCTTTTATTGACAACATCTCTTTCATGAATTTCACATAGCTGGGCATCTGCTCTAATGCATTGGCAAACGGAATGTTTATGTGAAGTTTCTTGAACACCTCCATAAATTTGGTGAATTGCTTATCCAATTTGCTCTTTTTCAGGCGTTGAGGGTACGAGATTGGGATAAGAGGAGCTTTAGCCATGTTTCGTCACTTTTAAACTCGCTTTCTTCTTCATCCAACTTTTCGATGGAGTCGCTCCCCATCACCTTGTCACTTGGCTGGGGCCGGATTACTTCTTCTGTCTCTACCTCCCCTATCACTAGTGGCTGCCCGGGTGTTGCTAGTTCTTTGCCACTCCTCAATGTGATAGCTTTTACCTGTTCGTTACCCTCTCGCCTCGGGTTCACCTCAGAATTACTCGTTAATGCTCCTCGCTGCCTCTCTGTCAACAAATTGGCCATTTGGCCTATTTGCACCTCTAAGTTTCTTAATTGTGCTGCCCGATTGTTCAATTGGGTGGTCTAGCTTTGCAAATTCGCCTTTGTCTCATTCATAAAGGCAGTGTGTGAGGTGAGCATTTGTGCAAGTGCTTGCTCCAAGTCTACTTTTTTCTCAGGGGTTGGTTCATTCACTAAGGGTGATGCATGTTGTTCTGACTATTCCTCCAAACTATAAATTGATTGTTTTGATTAATTTTGGTTACTCCTCCATTCTCGACTGCATTCTAACTCCTCGATTTTCGTATTCGGTTTCGACATGCATCGCTCTAGATCGCCTCGCTGCGGTTGATCTCGATCGATTCACATATTGGGCCTCGCTTCATCTGCCATCCGCCTCAATCACACCCACAGTGCACCGTGCTGGTCTCCCGCATGGGACCTGCCAAAATTTCCACTGACTCATGTCAATAGCATTTATCGAAATTCTTTGGTTGCCTGCGCAAATTGCTAGCTTAATCGTGTAACATGATTTACCAGATTACTTAGAATCTCCGTGTCTATTCCTGTTGAGGGATTCCTAGGTGTCGATCTATCTCTAGGCCAGTGATTAGTATTAGTAGCTGTATCCTCCAAGATCTCATAGGTTTGATTTCAGGGTTTTCTTCGTCGAGCACCGCCTGAACAAAGCATCAATAATGATTATCCTGGCTAAGGCGCTCAAACCGTTTTAGAACTTATGCACCTGCATCCACTTAGTTAATCTATGATGTGGACATCTCCTCAATAGCTCATGAAATCTCTCCCAAACCTCAGCTAGGTTCTCCCCCTCAAATTGTCTATTTTCGAGGGTGGGAAAAATGTGGTCAGAAATTTTTGCACCAAGTCATTCCATGAGGTGATGGAGTATGGAGGTTGGCTGGTCAACTAGTGTTTAGCCCAATCACTAAGTGACAATGGGAATAGCCGCAAACTTGGAGCTTCTTCATAATTCCCATTATACTCACCATATCACAAACCCAATAAAGCCGGGGTCAAATGTGCATTCGTTCTCACGCAACCCATGGAACCGGATATCATTGAGCATCCGCAAGGTCACCTCAACCTTCAAATTTGTTCGCCTCAGATAGGTGGTCGCCGATAGCCGACTAAACAACTCGTAGGTGGCAAGGCAAACCTCAAGTAGCATATGCGCATTATCGCCATAATGAAGGGTGTGGCGGTTGGATTTCATAGTTCCTCGGCTCCATCTCTCATTCCACCTCGTTCATCCCCACTGGGCGAATATGTCCCGCGCCTACTTGATGCTACATGATTTCAGCCGAAGTTACGTGGGTCCTGCCTTATAATGCAATCGATGAAAGTGTTCGCTCGTTCATGATCGAATGGAGCGCTCCCGTGGATCTCGCCTTTGCATACACTCTAAATACTTTCCCGAAATCACGTGGATAAAGAACAAACCAAATCACAAAGCATTTATGTAATAAAGAAGAACACATAAAACCGTAAATAAAAGTAAAAAACAAATGTGATCAAGAAGTGAGAATAACTAGCAAAGTAAAATCGATCCAAAGTACTATCTATGGCATTGGTCACAATATCAACATTAAACTTCTCCCTGTGAAGAACGACGCCAAAAAACTTGATCATCGATGGTGAGTGTGTGTAAAATTCAATTGGGAACACAAACCCGTGTGTGCGCGTGCACGCTGCCGAGTTGATCGTAGTGTAGTGGTTAGTCAAGTGTTGTTCCTCTCGGTTATAGTTGTTGACTATCGATTTAATGACTTCGATAATATTCCGATCTACCCGCGAATTGAGACTAAATTACTTGAATTAATAAAAACCTAAAATTGAATGTATTGAATTATATCGATAATGAGAAACCTAAGGTTTTACCGTCTCCTACCACTCTTAATAGATGTCAATTCAATTAAGGACTTATTGAAGTATTCATATGAGTTATGTTGGCGGGTTGATCTTTCCTACAAGATATTTTCTCTCGAGATATATTTACCTATCTGCGATTAGGATGTATTGTATCTACGCCTCCAGCCCCTCGACTACGAAAGCGGCTTAAATGTGTAAACTACTAATGCCACACTTGCGATGCAGGATATCTCTATTCTTCAACTACCCAAGTATTTGCTTTAACCCATGTCATAAGTAATCTTCTCTCGATCTCAAACTCGCAGCTTTAGCATGCCACAGTTGGCCAGACAATAACATGTAATTAAACCCAGAATTAAAGCAAACATATAGACTGTAACAACATTTCAAATAAGCTAGCGAAAATCAATCCATCAGGTGTAGTTAGGGTTGGAAAAGCCTAGAAAAGAATTAGTTCATCATATTATTCCTTCTGATTGAAGAATTAAAATCTCAATCTGATGAAAAAACTAAAAAAGTAAATGCCACGATATGCTCCATGCACCAATCTCCCTCACTTATCTCTTCCCTTCTTCAGATCAATCTCTGGTTTATTTGAAATTCTCCTTTTATACCTTGAGAAGCGGGCCATGTGGCTGAGAGAAAGCTAGGAGTTTTTTAGAGGTTCCGTGAAAGACATGCCGCCCAGCGCGGTGAAGGTAGCTCTGTGGCGAACCCGGAGAAACTTAACTGATTTTAGGCTTCGGTTCCTCTGTTGAAATTAACGTCATGGCGAAAGGGGTCTTCGTGGCGAACAGTAACCCTTTGTGATCTTTCTTTTAAGTCATTTTGCTTCTACTCACGTTTTACATCTTTTGTGCCCATACCCAGTTTAACATCACCATATTCTACATAGAATAATATAATATGAGGATTAACAATATTAATGAAAAGGCGTGAATCATGCATTTTAGCTATAAAACACGAGAATTTAATTGAAATGCACACATGATTCATCCGTCCACTCCCACACTTTCTTGAATTTCCTATTTTTTCTTTGTTGGTCATCGTAACTTGGGACCAATAGCTCTAATACCAAGTTGATAGAACTATTTCTATGGTGAAAAGGCAAGAATTTATTAAATTTTCTGCACACCTGGATCAATAGCATATTCAGGTTATAAATACAAAGAAAAGTTAGAGTTAAGCTATAAAAAACTCGTTCTCATATGAGAACGAGTTTTACACTGTTAGATGGTGATTTTATCTCTTGAGATCTATGTAGATTAAAATTTTGTCTAAGAAAACACAGATCTCAAGAAATAAAATCACCATCTAATGATGTAAAACTCATTTCATGCGAGAAACGAGTTTTTATATTTAATTTCATAAAGTTAATAGCTTTCCTAAAAAATATAAAGTAATGTAGTAGCTTCCTAAGGCATAACACTAACAAAAATGGAAAAGAGTAAAGTTTGGTGGGCTACACAAGCTAGCTTCTCCACTTATTGATTGAAAAATTCAAATGCAATATCAAAAAAATAAAATAAATAAATATAAACATCAACTAACTGAGCCTCCTCAACGTATCAGAAAGATGACAAAATAGTTGTGGTTGTTTGTGAACTCAATTCCCTACGCCAGAGATGATGACATAGTATTTGACCCATTGGTAGGCAGGATTCCTTTGCACATTCAGTTGCCACCATTTCAGTCTTTACAAACTTAAATCATACAATTTTAGCCATGAATTATACGCAGACGATCATGAGAGATAGTAAAAGTCTGACTCCACTAACCGCACCCTCCGCAACACGCAGGAGATAATCCAAGGCTCTTTCTGTAACAATCTCACCTGGGATGATTACTGAGTCCCAGGTGGATATGAGCAGATAAGCTCCCCTCAAATTTCTCAATGCTGTGTCGATATATTCACCCTCTTTTTTCTTTAGAAAGGCCTCTCTAGGACTTAAACATATCTGCTATCCACAAAAGGTAGACAATTTGTACTCCTCTGCACTCTCTTCCTCTCTGAACTGGTAAGAAAGTAGTATTTAAACTCTGAGCATGCTCTCTGGAAGTTCCCAGATTAATTACCATATGCAATAGATCGGATCGACCTGATTGTAAATTACTCATAATCCCTGCTTAAGTTTTGTTGCTTCTGTGGATGAACCAAACATATAGCTAATAGTAAGCCTGAGGATCAGATCATAGGAAAGCTAGAGAAACTCTGATATTCCAAGACTGAAATATGAATTTCTTTTATAAGATTTCTCACTTCAGCTGCTAATTCCCAGGCTTGTGAAAATCATTTCGGGTTTCGCTTAGTTGGGCTCGCGGCGTCTAATGATGCCAAGAGCAGATGGCTAGGGCTAGTACTGAAGTGTTTGAAGACATTTGCAGATTATGCCTGTCTACAGTTCTGACATGTGTAGCATTGATGACTGTGTAGAGGATAGAACTTTGTGATTGGATTGTACAGCAAGATCAGACCCTTGCTGGAGGGGCTGAGCAGGCTGGGGATGAAAGCCCAAATGGGCTCCATGAGCTTCATCAACAATCAGAGGAATTTTTTGAGAATGACAAAGCTGAGAAATCTTGTAGATTGCTGCATATACCATGTGGAAGGAGTGACAAAAACCGCAGCAACACCCCCGACCTTCATTCTCCAATTCACTTAATTGTACCTGTACCTGTAATAAGGCATCTCTCATCATATATCTATTTACATATAGTTGAACCAACAAGTAATCTCATAATGAATTTGGGCTTGTTATCTTCCTGCAGCAAATCGTATGGAAATGGAGAAAAACAAGAAGAATGAATAAATAGATTTAATGTGGTTGGAAGGCAGGGATTACTCGTCACGGAACCATGTTGAAATCTTTCACAATTTTAATTAGGGTTACACAAAAAAAAAATATATGCACTACTAGGTATTACAAAATTTTAAAAAATATTAGACATTACCCTAACCTCTCATTCATCCCTAACAAAAGAAAAAGATTACAAGCCTGAATGGCAAATGCCATTGTTCCACTCAGTGCACTACATTCCCCTCGCTCAACTCCAATTTACTCTAGCATTTGCCCCCTTTTCTTTATAAATATGTTTATCTCGATATGAACCATATGCTATAACAAGCCAAAATAACCATTTGGTTTGCTGTTAAAACTTGTCAACATTATTCGAGAATTTTAAACTAATTCATCCAAACAAGGGTTACAAACTTCTACAAGAAATTTGTTTATGTTGCAAAATAAGTAGCAAATAGGAAGAAAATAATAAGAAAATCATAGAGCACGAAAATTTATGTGGATAGGTCAATGTGACATATGTTCACGAACAAGAGTATTTTATTGATTGCGACATCCAAGTACATAGTACAAAACCCTAAATACCCACATAATATATATATATATATATATATATATATATATAAACCTTAAATCAAACTGGGTTGTTCTAATCGGGTTAAGTCCATACCACGGGAGGCGTTGCCCCCCCTGCACCCCCACGAGGTCAATGTTAGGCCTCCATGATGAGAATCAAAGCACAAAGGATATGTGATGCAGGAAGCTTCTACAAAATACATTGGGAATTTGATCTTAATTATGAAAAATTCAAATTCAAGAGGATGTGAAACCTTGGAGACGCTAAATACGTTTCTAAATCCAAGCATTTTGAGTTTTATTATTATTTTGATTTGGAGTTGGTTTATTTTAGAAAGATTTGTTCTCTAAGTCAAAGTAGTAGTTGTTTTATTTAATTTAGAGAAAGTGTTTTTATGTCGAATAGGAGTTCTTTATTTCTTTTAGAAAGATTTGTTTTTAGGAGCTGCTTTATTTAAATTAGAAAGTCTTGTTTTTTAAGTCAAACTAGGAGTTTATTTATTTGATTTAGAAAGTTTGGGGCCTATATATACCCTCTTATTGTAGTCTTTGAGAAGAGAATTGAAGAATAAAAATTCTTTTGTGAGGTTTTCTTCACTTTATGGCTCTTGTGAGAATTTTCGAGCCTATAAAGGTTAATTCCTTATAGTGTTCAAACTTACGGTTCTTGGTTCTTCTATAATCAAGGGGACGGAGTTACTTTCCTTTGTTCTTACGGATTTTGGTTTCATATAACCAAGGGGAAGGAGACGCATCATCTTTGCTTATGACTCTTGATTCAATATAGTCAAGGGGGACGAGGCCACTATTCTAGATTGTGTTCGAGTAATCCACAACAATTGGTGGATCTCGAAGCAACAAGAAACGTGGTTCGCATCACTATGGGTTTGAGCCTTATGGCTCTCACCCTCCGTCACCATCATAGATCTCACAAAAAATCCCTTTTAGGTCGAACTCCCAAAAATATTCCAGGTCAGGTTATAAGTCGGGTTGCCACAAAATTTTAGTCATTTAATAATTCTCCACATTGACTTTAATTTTACAAAGTCATCAATATAAAAAACAAATCCCCATCATCCATGCCCCGAAAGGGTCTCATGCTATGCAAACATTCACCAAGTCTAAGCTATGCTGGAACGTTTCTATAAGCAACAACTTAGTCAACATATCAGCTGGATTATCTGCTGTGGCTATCTTCTCTATGGAGAAACACTCTGATATCTCTAATGAAGTTCAACATGGCATCAATATGCTTCGATCTTTCATGATAAACTTTTTTTTTTTTACCAAGCTCAATGCACTTTGACTATCACAATAAATGATAGGCTTCTTCACATCTAAACCCAAAACTATCAACAAGACCATGCAACCAAATACCTTCTTTGTCCTCCTTACGACCGATGAGATATATTTGCTTCAATTGACAAAGCAGCGTATTGTAATGTTGCTTTACAATATCACAACCGAAGAGGTAAAACACTAACATTTCAATGATCTTCTTCTCAAGAGATCTCTAGTAGAGCCACTAGAACCATAAACCAGATATAAGTTACCCATATCTCTCAAGTATTGCATAATACATAGCTTCCCAATGAGTTTTTCCAGGATTACTCATAAATCTACTTACCACACTAATTGCATGTGCTGGATCTGGCCTAGTGCACACCATGGCATACATCAAACTCCCAACAACACTAGAGTAAGGGACTCGATTCATGCAATCTTTGTCTTCTTCTGTACTTGGTATAGTACTAGCATCAAATTTAAAGTGTTCTACCACAGAAGTGCTAATAGGCATTGACTTCTCCATTTGAAAAGACTGCAACACCTTTTCAATGTATTTATGTTGTGAAAAATAAAGTAGGCCTGCTTTTCGATCTCTCCAAATCTCCATGCCTAGGATTTTCTTGGTTGCACCTAAATCCTTCATATCAAACTCACTACTCAACAAAGTCTTTAGATGATCAATTTCGGCTTCTTGCTATTTGCCTCAACATATCATCAGTACTTTTCATATATAAAGGAGCCATCCATCTATTTTTTTGAGTAATTATAGTTATCATACTGATTACGAACATAGTCATGAGAAATCATAAATGCGTCAAACCTCTTATACCACTACCTTGGTCGCTATGTCAAGACATACAAAGATTTCTTCAACAAACACACAATCTTCTTTTCCAAAATCAAGAAAACCCTATGGTTGATACATATAAGTCTGCTCCTCTAGATTTCCATAAAAGAAAGTAGTTTTTACATCAAGCTACTCCAACTCAAGGTCAAATGCACTTACCATGGCTAATAAAACTCGAATTGTCTTATGTTTCACAACCGGAGAAAATACCTCATGACAATCAACTCCCTCCTTTTGTGAGAACCCCTGTACCATAAGCCGTGCCTTGAAATTAGCATATTCCACCCCAGGAACACCTTTTTTCTTCTTAAAGACCCATTTTCATCCCACTAGCTTCACACCCTTTGGTAATGGTACAAGCTCCTAAGTCCTATTCTTAGAAAGGGATTGCATCTCCTCATTCATGGCAATTAGCCATTCCACTGCTTCTTTATTGTTAACCTCCTCCTTATATAATTGAGGTTCATCAGAATCTATGCTTTCAGCCACTGCTAATGCATAAGCAATTGGATTACAACTAGCAACACTAAAAAAATTTGCATACATGGCAGGCATTTTTATTTCCCTTCTTTCTTTCCTTGTTGTTATAGGCATGCATCATCATCTTGTACATCTATGGGCTGGAGTTTCATGTTTTCCAACATCTTGTTTGAATTTTCAATTTCAAACTCCACCTTCTGTTAAGCACCGTGATCAAATTTTACCTATAGATTCATCAAGCTCCTTTTTTCTGGCCAAACATAGCAGACTAGTCAAAAGTAACATCTCTACTAATAATAAATCTTGGGGTTCTATCATTTTCAATACACCATAATCTATAACCTTTAACAAAGTAGCATACCCTAGAAATATGCATTTATTTGTCGTAGGCTCAAGTTTACCATCATTAAGATGAGCATAAGCAGGACAACAAAATATATGCAAACCAGAATAATCAAAGGAAGTATCGTATCATACCTCTTGAGGAGTTGTAAAATCAATTGCAGTTGATGGAGATCTATTAACCAGATAACTAGTAGTATTTATTGCCTTAACACAAACTCCTTAGGAGACTATCTAATCGCATGCATCTCATGCACACGTAAGTGTTTAGTTCATCGTTTTGCAACCGTTGTTGTGGTGTATGTCGTATAGATGTATAGTGACTCACTATGCCTACTTTCTTGCAAAACTCATCAAGCGATTGCATTACAAAACTCTAACCCATTATCTATTCTTAGTGTCTTGATATGTTTCCCAGTACGTTTTTCAACCATGGTCTTCCACTCCTTGAACCTTCTAAACACTTCATCATTTGACTTCAAAAAATACACCCAAACCTTTCTAGAGTAGTCATCAATGAATGTAACAAAATAGTTGCAACCATTATGAGATTTAACTCGAGCAAGACCCCACAAATCTGAATGAATATACTCAAGGATACCCGTGGAAGTGTGCTTACCCGAACTAAACTTGACTGCGTTGCTTGCCCATGACACAAGACTCATAGAATTTTTGTTTTCTAGTTTCAGCACCTTTCAGCAATCCCTTTTCGCTCAACACTGTCAACCCTTGCTCACTCATGTGACCCAATTTACAATGCCATAACTTTGTACAATCATTATCTTGCTTTGAAGCAGATAAGACAACCACTATTCCCATCATTGCATTCCCTAATAAAGTGTAAATACCATGATGTCATTTACCCTTCATCACAACCATAGCACCCTTCAAGACTTTAATCTGCCCATCACCACCAGGAAACGTGTATCCTTGTTTATCAAGAGAACCTAAGGAAACTTGTATCCTTGTAGACCAGGAACATACCAGGCATCAAATGTTCAAACAATTCCATCATACAATTTGATATGTAGTGAACCATTGTTTGATGACAAGAAGCTGCTCATCATCACCTAACGCCACAGTGTTGTGCCATTCTTTAAAAGAATGAAACCAATGTTTGTTGAAAGTCATATGATCATAGGAAGCACCAGTGTCCATCACCCATGTATCTAAAGAACTTGAACTACTAACAGTCAAAACATCACTACCCTTAAGTTCACCTTCATCGGAGTTATCCTGCACTATACTAGCGCTATCTTTACCATTTGATTCCTTCTTTTCTTTACTATTCTTTCATTGTGGACAATCACATCTAATATGCCCAAGTTCTTTACAATGATAACATCGAGGTCCCTTAGACTTCGATTTTGAATATGGCTTCATTCTATTACCACCATTCCTTTCCTTGCTCCTGCCCTTAGTGAAAGTGAAGCCAATTAGGCACTTTCAATGGAGCAGAACCATCCTCTTTAATTCCTTGGATTTATAATACATCTTTTATGTCACCAACGGAGAAGTATCTTCCATACAACGAGTGTCAACAAACTTTCATCCCGAATTTGGCAAGGAACACAAGAATTTTGGCAATCCTCCTCAATCTTAACCCAAATGCCTTGTAAATCTAGGATGATTTGATTAAAATTATCAACATGTTCTTTAGCAGATTGTAATTTTAGTCATCCTCAAGGTATACAAACACAGTTTTTGAATAACTAGGGCTCTGATACCACTTATTGCAAAATAAACAGAAAATAGGAAGAAAAATAAACGAGGAAAATCGCAAGAACACGGAGATTTACGTGCTTATGTCTGTGTGGACGTAGGTCACATTGACCGAACCAAATAAATTTCTGTGTTCTTGTGAATTTCTTCATTTTTTTTCTTCCTATTTGCCGTTTATTTTACAATAGTTTCAAAGACTGAAACAGAAACACATGCATCGTCATGTTATTGGAAAGAATTCAGAAAGCAGCAGCCATGACTAATGTTATAGCAGACTTACCTGTGAAGTTGTGATCCACCAGCAAAATCCCAACTGGAATCATACTCAGAGATGATGTATTTTGGAAGTGCACCAGATAATATCATTGCTGAAAAGACAGATATATGAGGAATTTCGAGGGAGAATCAGGGAGTCTCGGGAACATGTAGCCAAAATCGCAGCTTGGTTTTTGCGTAGTACTTTGATAAGAAACCATGTTTCTGATAGACAAACAGTTTGGCTGCTGTTTTTGTGGCTAAAATAGGCCCTTTAGGAGCAAAGTTATTTCAAGCTCGGGAACCGTAGATAAGTCATGAAGGAAAGGTCTTATGCCAATAAGCTGAGCTAATGAAGACGGGGCAGCTCGTCCTCTGTTATGGCCAGGGAAGTGGAATGTGGCAACGTCTTGTCCAGCTGAAGCTTTTAATGCAGTAACCAAGGGAGTGGGACTACCTTGCGGAGCTATCCCTGGAGAATCGAGAATAAGGTGATCATCCATGGCCACTGTCCTAGTGTTCCCTGTAGTGCTTCTCTTATCATGCTTGTTCTAAAACCTATGATGCTTCTTTCCTATAAGAGAGACTAATATAGTTAACAACTTCACACAAGCAATATGTTTTAGCTTGTAAAGGGATACACTCTTGTGGGCGTAACTTTTGATAAATATGCATGCTGATTCTGTTTGATTTGGATTGAAAAAGAGCTTTCTAGTACAATTAAAGGAGTAGCTCCTATACTATTCATTCGAAAATCAAAAACTATTTTGCTTCCTTTGAAACTCAGAAAATATTAAAGAAAGAAACAAATATAGTAAGAAAAATAAAAAATAATAAGAAAAGAAAATAAACCACTAAGAAAAATGATTTTCTTATGTTTTGTTTGATCATGAAAAATATAAAAAAAAATCAAATATAATCAAAATTCCTTAAAATTTTACATATTTTAAAATTTATTAATTCTTATATTATAGAGAAAAACAAATCAAATGAGTTTAAATAAATATATTGAATTAATTTAGTACGTTTAAACCCCCTTTTTTTTTTCTCCAATTTTTCTTTATTCTCTACTTTCCTCTCAAATGAAATGATTTTCTAGGTTATATATACCATATTGATAGCCTAATACATGTAATTCAAAACATTCAGTTTGAAGGTAATCTAGCATATTATAAGAACTCCATGTCATCTAGCATACTATAAGAATAAGGTCTCCATGAATTCTCATAGATATTGTAATTTGTGCATTTGACCCTTAAAGTAAACAAGGTAGCTATTGTATAGTTTAGGTTTATTAAGTCAAGATATTTGTGGCTAATAAGACTTAGTTCAAGGTAGCTAATAAGACTTAATTTTTTAATGTTATTTGTGGCTAATAAGACTTGGATTCAAGATATTTGAAGATCAATAATATTTAATTTTATAATATCCAAATTCAGAAATATAAATATATTGATATTTTAATTTTTATTAAGAACCATATATATTTAAATTTAAAATGATTTATTGAATTTAACTATTTTACAATTTTATAAAGTATTAGATCATATCTATTTTTTTAAAAGTAAATATCATTTCTATTTAAAATTATAAACGTTGTTGAAAATATAGTTTTCTATTTGAAGAAAGCATGTATTTGCGAGCTGTCATGTGCTCTTTGTCTTCACGTGTTTGATTTTATGATGAAATTATAGTGTTAACGAGGTAGCTCGGATGGGTGGGTCTCTGCTTTCACGACGAGAGGTCCACGGATTCGAGAGTGCGTACCTATGCCACGAAAGGAATTTCCTTCGTCTTACAGTGTCCATGGTTAGTAGAGATTATGGCAGAGGACTGTAGTCGAGGTGCGCGTAGATTTGGCCGAGACGCCCTCGTTATCAAAAAAAAAAAAAAAAAAAAATTATGAGTGTCAATTAGTGTCAGCCCGTCATAGTCAAAGTCATGTCAACACTAACATCATACCAATAATAATAATAATAATAATAATAATAATGTCAAAATTAACAAATTCAAATATCATCTCATCAATGATCGAGTTACATCACACCATATGTATAATCCATTTATTAATTTAATCATTTAAATTAATATAAATTATAACTAACCCATTAATATTTAACATAAATAACATATTAAACGGGTTAATCTAAATTAAATATTAATTTATATAATAATTAAACACATCAACTCAAATCAATTTCATGTTATGCAGATTAACACGAATATAACCTATTTATTAAACGAGTTATACGGGTAAATATAAATTTAACCAAAATACGATTATACTCAATTCAAACATATAAAAAATATGTCGAGTTGGTTCACAAATCATATCAAATTTTACCAAGTCTAATGAAAATTTGTGTCCCACATCCGATTTGTAGGAAAGAAAGGAGTCCCAATTTGAATGGGTTATTTTAAAAACACAATAAATTTGTTTTTTTTTTAAATTTTATAATGAACTTGCTTTTTATAAAAAAGCTGATATCACAAATTTTTACTTGTGTTATCTTACACATAAGCAATAACAAAAAAACAATAAATTATAATCAAAATTCAATAATTTTAAATTTATAATTATTTTAAAAAAATAAATACTATGGAACATCAAAATCGGAGTTTAAGTCGGATATTCGACGAGAGAAGAGTTCGGAATTGGGGTTCCCGAGCCACAGTCTTGGCCGTCTTCGGCTCCAAGAGGTTGGGAACCTTCCTATTCGGGTTTATTTTCCATCTAGGAGTTGTTTTGGTCTTGGTTGAGCCTTAGGGGCTGTTTAAATGGCGTTAAGAGAACCAGAAAAATGCATTTTAAGGTTGTTATTGTTGTTCATATGAGGCCTCAAACTTTCGGCTGACCATAATTTTTTCGTCCGAACTTTGATTCGTGTGTTCTTAGACTCCATGGAAATCCCTTTGAGTATAGAATCCATCCATATATAACTTAATGCAATTTGAACTCATATTATGTCTGAAAATGATGAAAAAAGGTAAGCCCCTGCTGGTTCTGCACGTAAGTCACTGCTCGTATGAGGCCTCAAACTTCGGAAGGCCATAACTTTCTCGTTTGAACTCCGATTCGTGTGTTTTTAGACTATGCGGAAAGCCCCTTGAGTCTAGAATCTGGCCATATGCTTGTGAATTGCATTTGGTGCCCACATATTTTTTGAAAATTTAATTGTAGCACCAAGTGTGCAAATTGCTTGGTTTTGATGATGCGTGTGGTCTAATACATTGAAATTGGTGTATGTTGTTTGGTGATTATATGCATGTTGTTATAATTATCCATGAGGCTTGGGGAAATGCATGAGTTTGTGTATGATTGAGGCCATTGCATGGCTTGTTGTAGGCTACTTGTGGACTCGATATGTCACAATTAGGCCTAGAGGTTAAAGTATGTCATTACTTGAGTGGTAATGACTTATGATGTCAATGTATGCGTGTATTGATATGTTGGCATGAATCGTGAATTAATTGGAATTTATGTGTTCATTGATATAACTTTCAATTGATGCATGGGTTGGGGAAATGCATGAGTAGGCATGTACATATAGCACTCATATATATGTATAGCATGGTGATAGGCTAATGACATTGCATTTCATTTATCATAAGCACATCGCATGAAATGGATAAAAATAAAGTAAGAACCCTAGGGTTTAGATTTCATTTGCTTCAATCATTATGTATTAGGTCTAATTTATCCCCAATTGACATTTGAATCACTATTAATGGAAAGTCTCACTGTACATATGTGAATCTCTCGAGAATCCTGATCTACCGCCCAGAGCTTAGGTATTTTGCATCTCTACTCAACCCCGAAAGTCCTAAGGCGCCAATAGACACGAGAAACCTTAATTACCACACAAAACCCATGAGAATCTCTTATCAATGACGAATTGTGATGTTCTAATCATGGTCTAATTCAACTCTCACTTCTCAATCTTAAATTGAACCACAGCTCATATCAATGATGATTAATCATCAACATGTATAAAGGAAATAGACTAGAACATTTGATAGAACTATAATCCAAACATTAAATGAAGAGTAAATCAAATCCCAAATACATAAATCCTAACTAAACTACATCTAAACCCCTAGAAAATGGGATTAGTTCATGGTGGATAGAAAAACAACCAAAGAAAATGAAGAAAAGCAAGAAAATAGGAAAAGATGATAAGATGAAACCCATTTCTTATCTTCGTCTTCTTCTTCAAGGCTAAATCGATTCCCCTAGAAATTTGCCTTTGGAGTGTTTTCCACCCAAAGTCTTCTTCCTTGCCTCTAAGAGCTCCTCGAACTCCCCTTCTGCTCTACTCCTCCTCTCCCTTCTCAAAATGCCCTAATTTGATCCACTTTTATGCCCAGCGTGGAGACGAGGGGCTAAGGAAGAGAGTGTGGACCAGCTTGAAGTCTGGGTGTCCCTATGACACGAGCCGGGGCTAAGAGATTCAAGAAGCCCTTCATGTTTTAATCGAGATGCCCACGTGGAAGAAGCTTCGCTTGTTCAACTCTAGAAAACAAAGATGGTCGCGTCCTTCAGTTAAATCAGGACTTGGACCCGAGAAGCCAAGGAATTTTTGACTTGTTGATTTGCTACTATTTTGGAGCTGATTTGCTGCAGATTTGGTGTTGATTTTCTACTGATTTGCTGCTATTTTGGAGCTGATTTGGTTCTGATTTGTTCCTGATTTGCTGCTATTTTGGAGCTTATTTGGTGCTGATTTGTTCCTGATTTGGTGTTGATTTGGTGTTGATTTATTCCAGATTGCGGCTGATTTGATTCCCAAGCCTTATCCTAGAATTATCTAGTTTCCTTTTTTAGTGTGTTACTTTAGGAAAGAGTATATTAGTTTCCTTTCTTGTTTTTTGGCCAAATATTTACTTTCCTTGTAGTAGGAATATTTAGTTTCTATTCTTTATATATTTGGGCCTATTTAGGAAGCATTGTCTACGTGCGGAAGTTTAGGATTTATAAAATTGAGGATTTAAATTTCTCTTTGGTTCTTAAAAGAGAGCTCTTTCAACCTCGGTTATTCCGTGGTGTTCATCAAGACTTATCAGTGGATCTCCATCACGATTTTGGCATCCTCATCTGAGTTCTTGCTTCTCTATAAGCAACGGGTCGAGGTCTTCCATCCAAGCCAAATACTAGAGCGGTTCTTCTGAGTTAATCCGATCACGGGTCTCCTCACAAGTTGACGGGGTTCGTATCAAAAACCTCGCGAGAGGAAGAAATGGGCTTTGGCAAAGAAAATGGGCCTCGGCATCACGCTGTAGAGTGATGGAGCTGGTGCTACGGCGTGGCGAAAAATGGGAAGCTATTGGAGGAGAAGAATCCAAACCACGCTGAAGCATGAAAATACCCACATTGTAGCATGTTTCCACGCTTAAGCGTGAGAGCACTCACGCTAAAGCTTGAGTGAACTCACGCTAAAGCCTGAGAGCACTCACGTTGTAGTGTGAGTACACTCACGTTGTAACATCTGCTTTGGCCTTCTTCACTCCTTCCTTTGTAACTTCTTCATCCTGACTCCGAATCACTCAATCTTGGTGTCTATGGAAAGACCTCGGAGTCTAGAATCTACCCATGCCAATGAGGGTGCCATAAAGGGACGTCACATAGGCTAAATGATCGTATGTTTTCCTCGACTGCATGATGACTTTGTCGATTTTTCTTCGATTTCGCTTGTTTCCACTCAATAGTTGGTCGAATCACAAAATTGGGAAATTATAGCATTAGGACACTTATTTATATCATAAAACTAATAAAACCTAAGCAAATCATGGGGATTAAAAGAGCATTTAAGATACTCATCAGCGACCTGACCCTTTATAACTACAATAGCTTAGACTACTAGTTAGATGATTATAGGTTTAAAAATGGCTGTGATTTCTCAATTCTAATCACCTAGTGGTGAGACAAATCATTGGATCAATAACATATCATGCTTTAAATACAAAGGAAATTCAATAGCTTACTTTCGGAAGGCCAGGCCTTATAGAATTTATTAAACTTTATGTTAACAAGGAAATTGACAACTTTTTACGCGTGGCTTCTAAAACCCACAACACTAACCAAAATGGAAAAGTAATGTTTAGTGGGGTGTCTGGAAGCTAACCTACTCCACTTATTATTGACCAATTCAAATGCAATATCATAACTAAAAGAAAAAAAAAAAAACAACCAGCTAACTTAGTCTAATTAAATGTGAATGATCTCCTAAACTAGACCATCTTCATGTATATTTGCCCCCCTCTTTTTGAGGAGCCTTGTCCTCAAGGTTCAGGTTCAGAAATCGATTATGTAACTCCAGTCAATGCATAAAGGGAGATTTGCAACTCACATTGTGAAGCATCATGAATTTCTTCTTCACTATCTTGCCCACCATCCTACAGTAGTAGTTGTGGACATTTGCATTTATGCCAGGAGTGAATTTCTCATCGTAGTTGAAGCACAAGCCTTGAGTTTGCCATTTCTGCATCTCTTCGTAGCTGAGTCACTTCATGGTTGGAGTCGACTTCATGGTACTTGAAGTGGTGTTAGGGATGGATGCAGCCGATGGGCAAGTAGCCTTCTTTTGACGGATCAACTAATCGTCCTTCATCCTAGCCAAACTAATAACATCCTTTAGTGTTTTAGGTTTAAACATTCTCATTCTTTCTGTAGTTTCCAACTTCAATCCCAAAAAAATGCTTCCATGAGCTTTTGGGTCTATGCATAACACTTTATTGCCCAGCTCTCAGCTCCTTATGATAGTCCCTTGAAGACCCAGTTTGTCTTATTTTGGACAACGACTCATCAAAAATCTTCATAGTGCGCCAGGTCCAAGCCGGTTAAATGCTCCTAAGTAGCTTCCTTCTTGTTATGGTTGATATTTGGCATAATTTTAGGTAAAACCTATCTGCAAGTTTCAGTCATCAATCATCAAATTTAGGTTACATCGTTCTTGTTACAATGGATGTCACATGACTTGTCACGTTAGTTGTTACAATAAGAGTGACAACGGGTGAAGGATTCTATACTTCTAGACTCACTCTTCTTTGGTTAGGAGTCCTGCCATTTCATCTCACCCTGGTCAAGTTGCAGATTCTGTTTAAACTCCTCAACAAACTTCGGATAATGTTGAAATTATTAAAGAGATGATGATTTGGATAAGTCAGTATCCAAAGTGATAATAAATTGGACTAAGAGATAATGATTTGGATAAACTCCTTATAGAAATCCTCAAAGTTGGATAATGCATTCTAAAAAAATATGGGTTGGCGAAGATCATTAAACACAGAGAAATACCGATAGCTAGAAAGGCAGTAGAGGTGCAAATAGTCTCAAGTACTACACATTTCAATTCATCAGTGTAGAATGATGATACCTATATTTTGATAGCTAGTGTGAGGAATATGGGTAGTGTGCCTAGATGCTATAGTTAGGGAAACGAGGGGACTCATTTCGATTCCCATAAAGAGTGATTAGGTGAAGGAAGTCATTGAAGCGAGGTGTGACCTTTTTTATACAAGTTCAATTGTAACCTAATTCAATATAGTGGAATCCTTTAGATCTGGTCATAGCCTCGAGAACGTAAGCTTGCTTGGTCGGACCACGTTGACAACTTTCTATGTGCTTTATCTCTTATGCTTGTTTACTCTCTGGTCCTTGACATTTATTTTTTCATCATTATTTCGTTTAATTTGCCAACCTTTCATTAGTGCTCTAAAGTATATTAGAACATATTATGTGACAACTTGTAGAACATCCTTATTTACAAATAGTTTTTCCCAATGTTTTAAAAACTGGACCGGTTTGACCGTTGATCGACCACAATTTTGGTCCAATTGACTCATTTGAACCGTTTAGACATTGAATCGACAATGAACCGACCTAAGGCGGGAGTTGAGCGAGTCAAGCCGGATGAACCATGGTTTAGAAGGAACCGAGCGATCCCAAAGACTCATTGAGTGTTTGACTTTTCTTGCAAAAATCACTTCCCACTTAATGCCATGATTAATGGACACGGTGCCAAGAGTTTCAAGCTGGCCACAACCTGCCTCTTGCATTCAATGAGAATAACTTTTGGAATTGCTCAGTGCTTTCATTCCTCAAGTGTAGGTTGGTCTCAAGTTTGAAAATGCCGAACTGCAGCATTTCCCTGTTTGCTTATGAAATTTCCAGCTCAAATAAATAATGTATTGTTTTATATTATATATTTTTATACAATATATGCTACAATTAATAATAATATTATATGATGAAATATAATACAATTAACAGTTATACAAATAATAATATATAGTTACAATTAAAATAAATGTATTACAATTTAATTATAGTATTTACAATTAAATATAACAATTAATAAATATATTTATTAATCGTATAAATATATATATATATATATATATATATATATATATATATATATATATATATATATATATATATATATATATATATATATATATGATTAGAGAAAATATATTACATTTAATGGTTATATATTAAATAATATATTACAAGTAAATAATATTATTTTATATTATATACGGAGTTTTTAAGAAAAATATTATTGTTGTTATACAATAAAGATTATTCTTTGTTTTTCAACACATTTTCTTAAAAAAACATATTTATATATAAATATTATTTCTATTCTATTAAATAAAAGTTAAAATATTAATATATTTATATAAATAATAAAATATATAATTCTAATTTTTAAAATTTAATAAAAATATAAATTATATTTATGACGTCACCGGTTCAATAGGAGTTCAACAATTGGTCTGACCATTGAATCATGAACCAATAACTTTTCGATTTATCAAGCTGATGCAGTTTGTATTACATTTGGTTTTCCTTTCACTTCTCTTCCTTCCTTATACGTCCTTTGCAATCCACTACCACCATTGGTTGGCACCACCAGAGATGAAAGAGCCCGAAGCCACCTTTGCGATTTTGGCGTATCTTGGCTCAGTTGAAGAATTGCTCCAACTCTTGTTGGCCAATTAGTCACGGTCATCAAGCGCTTGGAAACTGACCGGCTAATCTTGAGGAGACATGGGTCGAACATCGGAATGCTCACGAGGTCTCAATTAGTCGATTGTTCACTACGTTCCACGAGCATGGGTGGGGACAATCATGCTTTGTTAACAACACTTTCAGAGATTTTGTTGATAGTAGCTTGTAGTTGGTGAAATTTGTCATTCACCCCAAGCTCCATCTGACTTATATGATTTTGAAAACCTCCTTGACGGCCTGATGGTGAGTGTGTAAAATTAATTGGGAAACGCAAACCCGTGTGCGCAAGTGCACGAATTAAGGTCAACGTAGTGTAGTGGTTAGTCAGAATTATCGTTCCTCGAGAAGAGAAGCATGTGTGACTATCAGTTAATGACTTCGATAATATTTGGATCTACTCCTAAAGCGAATTGCGACTAAATTACTTGAATTAATAAAAACCTAAAATTGAATGTATTGAATTATATCAATGATGAGAAACCTAAGGTTTTACTGTCTCCTACCACTCTTGATAGATGTCAATTCAATTAAGGACTTATTGAAGTATTCATATGAGTTATGTTGGCAGTTGATCTTTTCCTACAAGATATTCCTCTCTCGAGATATATTTGCCTATCTCGCAGTGGGATGCTGTGCATCTACGCACCGACCCCTTGACTCGACGGCAAATGTGTGTGACACGAATTGCCACACTTGCGATGCGGAATATCTCTATTTTTCGACTACCCAAGTTTTGCTTTAACCATGTCCCTAGAAGTTATCTTCTCTCGATCTCAAACTCCCAACTTTAGCATGCCACGGTTAGCCAAACAATAACATGTAATTAAACCCAGAATTAAAGCAAACATATGAACTCATATTAAAATTCAAATAAGCCAAAATTTAAAATCAATTCATCAAACTGTGGTTAGGGTTGGAAAAACCCTAGAGAAAAGAATTAGTTCATGATATTATTCACTATAGATTGAAGAATTCGATTCATGAAGTGGGTTGAAGGAAAGACTACAGAAAATTCCGTCTTCGTGATCTGTCCCGAATCCGTTTAGCTTGATCTCTCACTCCTGTATCTCTTCCTTCTTCCCGATCCAATCTCTCTTATGCTTCGAAATTACTCCCTTTTTAAACCTCGAGACGCGGGCCCATCAATGGCCAAAGCTAGGTTTCAAGTTCCGTAATGGAAGGAACCTTGCCTCGTTAGCGAAGGTGGCTTAGCGGCCAGCGAACCTAAGGCGATTTAAAAATAACTACGGTTTCAGCTGCGAAGAAGGGGTCTTCGTAGCGGAGAAGTGCTTCGCTGCGGCAAGAGAGATGCCATAGCGACGAACCCATAACCCATTGTGATGCTGCCTTTCGTCATTTTCTGCTTACGCCTCTTTTTTTTTACGTCTTTTAAATGCCTTTTAGTTCAACATCGCCATATTCTATAGAATAATATAATATGAGAGATTAGATTAATATTAATGCAAAAGATTGTGAATCATGCATTTTAGCTATAAAGAACACCAAGAATTTAACTAAAATGCACGGATGATTCATCCCGATCAACACCCCCAAACTTAGCTTGCGTACAGCAAGAATAGACTCCACCCGAGTACCGCAGAATATGTGAAACTATATGAGATATGGGCTAAGCACACATGACAACAGCAAGAAGGAGTCCATGTTAACCAGTTCAAAAGATCCAGGGACTACCTTAATTGTTTACCTTTCAAGAACTTGCATTGGGTAGGTCTCGGTTGGCCAAGTAGGTCAACCCCATTTTTAGTGCTCAATAATCTTTCCCAAGGAGTCTAAGTGGGGTTAAAGTGTGCTATGTATAGTTTGACTGCATTACCCCCAAACTTGAATTGAACTCGCCTATTTGGAATAGCTTAACACGGAAGGATGAGAACACACCAATTTATTCGCCAGATTTGGTCCTAAAGTTAACTCTAAGACAAATCCGGGAAGAATGCGAATGCAGGGGTTTTTAGGTGAGGGTTCTGTGCGAGGATCCATTGGTGACTCCACTATCGGTTAGTTAGCCAAAAACCAAAGACATATACAGGGTATAGCGTTATTACCAGGACTATTATCTAATCCTCGGCAGCGCAAAAACTTGTTAACAAGACCAATTAATTGTATATGTGAAACTATGGTCAATGGAGTAGATGTGGTAAATGCTCAAGCGATTTGAAACAAGAAATAAGTATACTCAGCGAAATGAAAAGTATTACCAACCTCCCAGCCCCTTTGTGGTGCACTTGGGTCCGCTCAAGTAATAAAGTGGACTCTGGGAATTAGGATGATACCCACGAGGATTGGAGTTCTCTAATTGGAATTTGATCACCCAGATTACAAGGGCTCTTCGCTATTTAAATGACCAAGTAGGATGTCGAATAAAAATCAATTTAATTGAAACAAAACTGATTTAAACTAATCCTAAACTCTACCAAATAAACAACTACTTAATTCTAAAAGGTATGAAGAAATTAAGCTGGGATAGGGATAATTATTTACAGCCGGTTTGCATTTCCTTGAAAGTGCAACATTTGTAGGATTGAATCTTTGGAATTTGTCGAAAACAATGTAGTATAGCTTGGATTTCTCCATACACCATACATTTCACTATCTAGCACACCATATTCCTTTTTCGGGACAAATGGGTCTAAATAACTACTTGTAAAATTTAGCCTCTTTAAGATTTGATTGTTTTTCTTTTGTCTTCACAACCATTTCTGGGTGAAGAATTCTTGTAGGCAGGATAATGCAAGCGCCTCCCGTGTAATTGGTATCTCGTCATTCAAATCTAATAAAATTTTCTATCTCCTTGATTAGATCTTTGCTAACACGGGATCAAGATCCTTTCATCAGACTAAGGAGAAACCTCTGATCAACTAAATTGATACATCATCTAATTAATCCTCACACCATGAGTAAATTAGTGATCTATCGAAATTTCGAGTTCATTAGTTCAGATATTAGTCTAACATACCCCTGAGATTCTGGCTCTTTACTCTCGGAATCTCCATCTCGTCACTCGGAGGGCCTCTGGAAATCGAGCAAGATACAACTCTTTTGGGTATAAGCTACTAATATTCGAACAATTCATTATATGAGCGATACCCGATTATATAAGTCGGTATTCAAACCAAAATAAGCGAAAAAGCGCAAATTTGAATGTTCAACAATTAAACTAACCCTAGAAGGGTGTTTAATGTTCCATTCCCAGATTCAATCATCACTAATCAAACAAAAGTAAGAAAATGAAAAGAAGAAATTAAGAAAGAAGAGAAAAACCGATTTGAGCTTAAATCTTCGCCTCAACAGTAAATAAATTGAATGCTTGATGCAGCCAGAAATCTCTTCAATAAAAATAAAAATCTACTCCAAAACTATTCTAAGATCTATTAAAATAAAAATCTGCAGCCAAAGAAACTAAGAAAATGGGCGAGTTTAGAGAGAAAACCCACATGAGAGAAAAAAAATCCAGATTTTTAGCTTCAATCTTTGTCTGAACCTTAGTGAAATCTGAATCTCTGTTATACAGCACCGAAATCTCTTCAATAGAAATAAAATCTGCTAAAAAATTACTCTAAGATCTAAAAAGAATCAAAATCTGTAGAAAAACTGGAAAAAT